>CAICTM010000284.1:0-81005 GCA_903772945.1 Seminavis robusta
CATTGGCGTTGTCATCTTCTTCTCCACCTACTTTTACGTGTACGAGATTATTGATGCACTTGTTAGCTTCAGATGTAAGTATCATTCGGCCCGTTCATGGTCTGCCATCTTCCTTTTTCATCTTCATTTTCCTCGCTCATCTTTCGCTGTTTTGCTCTTCTTCAAATAATAGTGCCCATCATGTCGGCTGCTTCCGCCAAAGTTGCCGAGAGCTTTGGACCCGTACTCATGACCAACTACTACTTCTGGCCCGCCATCAACTGGATCAGCTTCAACTATGTTCCAGTACAACTACGGGTCCTCGTAAACAATGTGGTGGGTGTTCTGTGGAATGCCTTTTTGTGCGCCAAGTTGGCGGGCTAAAAACGTACGTGCATGGGGGATGGAGCGCTGCTATGAATATACCGGTACCACGTCCATAGAGGATAGAGGACAAGCTAGCTAGAAAGTATTGGAAAGGAACTGTAACAGTACATAATAATACACGTAATAACATAACATTGCAAAATAATTTCCATGTGCCCATGCGGAACACTTGCTGTTATTGGACTTGTGGTACCACTGTACGCTTTTGGATTGCAACTACTGGATGGCTACTTATCGAGCTCCGAAACAATCTCAATGCGCCCCAGTGATTGGAGAATCTCATCAAAGGTTTCTCCTACAGCGTCTTTTAGGATGGGTGCATTCATGGCTGCAAGGTGATTCTCAAATACTGCTTCCCACCCTTTCTCTCCGTCTAGATTCCCTTCTGAATCTACCCATATTCCCATGAGAGGCTCCAACGTGGCTCGACGCGCATCAGTCCATTGGTTCACGAACCATCTAGAAGATGGCTGGATCCGTTGGTACTGGTCTCCCCACACTAGATCCGCTTCGTTGGTTGTCAAGCAGTGGGCATCATAGGTATCATTGCGGCCGAACAAGAATGAGTGACAACATTTGGTGGCAATATTGAATACTTTGGTTTCTGGCGTCAACTTGTAGGCAAACAGTTGGTCTCGTCCCCTGACAATTGTGACACGGTTGTCCCATTTCATGTTGACAATGGGTTTCCCGCTGTTGCTGGTATCTTCGGGTGACGATGAACCTCTTCTTCTTCGATCCGCGAGAAACCCCACTCGATTGAAACAGGAATCACAGCAGCACTCGGTAGAAACTCTAGGCTTGCTGCTGGTGAATTGAATCGCCACCTTTCCGCATTGGCATGTTGCTGAAGCCATCGTCCATGTCCATCTCACTTGATAGTCGCTCGAGCTGATACCTGGTGGTAAGCTACCGTGCCACCAAAGCTCCTACCGACTACAACTGCACAGTACTAGCTAGAGCTAGCTCTAGCTAGTAGTGCTGGCGATGTGGCGATCTTGCAAGTCTGAAACAGCGAGTGAGCCAAAGTCGTACGGTACCTCTAACTCTAACGAGACTACTGTACCGTTATCGTCATTCAAGCGTGGGCCTTGGATCTTTTGGATCTGGCCTTTTTGTTTTGTCCGGTAAAACCCTGCAATGCAGCAACGGTGTCGAGATTGCTTGCTGGAGGGTGGAGGCCTGCTCCTAGAAGGAGGATCAGATCCAGAAAGCTTTGATTGTTTTGGCATTGGTACCAGGGCTGTTGTGAACCCCTGGAAAGGCGGGGCTCTCATGATATATGAAGGTGTCGACAAAAGCTCAAAGCATAGTCTTGGTGCTGCCTATTGCTCGGATCCGAACGGTGGTGGAAAATGGGGGAAAATTAGTGACTTGAAGGGATGCAGCCAGGCAGGTGGCCCCGTTGCAGTACCTGGAAAAGGTTCCTTGGGACCGTGGACCTCGCTCATCATTGGCACGCCCTACCTGATCTCTATGCCAGATGGATCGTTGAGGATGTATCATTGTGGCAAGGATTCCGATCATGGTCACTCAATAGGATTGCTGATATCAGAAAGCGGCGAAGTACATCCGGATGCATGGACGCCAGCCAAAGTTGCGAGATGACTGCTTCTGCCTGTCCCCCTTTTTACCAGTAGTGTAGTCGTGAACTTACGACCCAGCTAGCTAGGCAG
Organism: Seminavis robusta; assembly: GCA_903772945.1. NCBI lineage: Eukaryota > Bacillariophyta > Bacillariophyceae > Naviculales > Naviculaceae > Seminavis > Seminavis robusta. The sequence goes on from CAICTM010000284.1 coordinate 2,043, forward strand.
TTACAGGTATAGATTCACTCTCAGGCAGATTCCATGGCAACCAGCTGGGAACCATGTACTTTTAGTCCACTTGAGAACGCCTGTGGGGTTGTCAAGATCAGATGGATTCTTCAGCTCGTGATCTGACGCCTTCAAGCTTGACTATGCCAAGATCTTCACCGTTTACCAGATTTTCTGATAGTGCTGCCACAATACGTATCCTCGTCTTCTCATCAACTGCTGTACCATACTCTTGGTACTCTACATGTACCAAATCTGGCGTTTGAGGCATTCCCGAACCAACCGCTTCTTCTTTTTCGCTGAAGGGCCAATCATAATGTGACGCAGGTTCCGGAAATATTGAGAAGCCAAATTGTGGGCTTCCCACTCATGGATCATCGATCATCCATCTCTCTGGCTCCTCCACATCTATCTTCCATCTTCCCATAATCTTTGGTCTTCGAAACCCCGGGCACACAACCTCAAAGTTTTCAACTGTGGATTCTCAATCTCAGCCTGAAAAGCAGGAAAGAAAGGACGATGGTGCACCAAAGCTATCTCCTATTGATGTGGCTTGCCTGCATCAGGCAATTCAGCCATGGTTTTGTTCCATCCAACAGCATTCGTCGTCATGCGGTGTCATTGGGACCAGGATCTCCAAGATCGGGCACGGCTGTGGCTGCCATCGCATTTGACAGCAACTGGCACAAGGGTACCGAAGACCGTTTTGAGAGGACTGCATCTAGGGATTCAACAGTCCAGGCTCCTTGCATTATCCAGGTTGATGGTGTGAGCTACAATCTTACTGCATGGGCTAAATCTCATCCAGGAGGAGACAAGATTCTTTCAAAATTTCATGGTAAAGATGCCACCAAGGCGTTCTTTGCAGCTGGACATTCTCAAAGAGCCATTGAGATGTTAAAGGATTTTGCCATTGGTACTCCCACCAATCCCCCATCAGCAGGGCCATCATCATTGCTGCAGGCAAAGAAAAGACCACGCTGGATAGCAAAATTGTTCACAAAGGAGGATCCAATTGGAGTGCACAAGTCCTTGGGAGTGTTTGTCCTTATGCATTTTATTTTTCGGTTCCGACAAATGTTCATTGGCGATCCATCTTGTGGCTTGGGAACACGGCTGGGTAAAGGACCAAGCATTTGGCCCGCATTGTGCCTGCTACCTCATGCCATGTTGAGTCTTTCAAGCTTGATATTCCATACTGTGCCTCGTGAGAGGGTTGTTGGAATGCCCATGATATGGTCTGAATACCGGGTGCACAATATTGCATTTGGGGTGAGATCTGTCATTACTGCTGCCTTGGCATGGGCCAGCTTCTATTTCAATCATTCGTCCACTTGGCGCCGTGTTGCCCTCATTGGGAGTGCTGCTGCAGTCATTGGAGCCCAAATCACTGCAGATCTTGGAACCAAGTACTTGAGAGTCAACAACAAGGAATCAACAACCGCCACCATGCCTTACTGGGATGGCTGCTCCCTGAAGACACAGAAGCGGTTCAAGTCCTTTTATGCCTACTGTCAATTTATGGCTACAATGGCCTGCCTTGCTGTTGGTAACCCTGGATGGCCACTGAGTGTTCTTTTAGCCATCCAAATGGCTTCTTTGCTCATGACACTCGTTCGTAAAGGACTGCTGTCTGCTAGGGGATACCATATTGGTTACACTGCAACACTGATCATGCCTTGGATTGTTGGAATCCGTAGCTTTGCTAAAGGGCCTGATTTTGCCTATGCAACTGTGGCTGCTTGGATTATCTATCAACTTCGAAGGAGAGGCATCAACAAATACTTGCTTTGGAGTCCTGTAATTGCGGCGAGAATCATGTGGGGAGATGGCATGCTTCACTGGCAAGCCTACTGAGGATGAATGAACGCCACTCAATAGATATTTTTAAGCGGCTTTCGTTACTAGCTACCTGGTAGTAGAATGACTCTAAATTCAATAAAACAGCAATAGCTTTCAATCTATTCGTGGCCTTGTAGGCGAAAAGGGCTGGCTGGTTGTAGCGCTGGTGGCGTACAAACTAAGGAGCTACCAATGCAGACGAAAGCAAGACTCCATGAACAACTGCACCAACGAATGCAATCAAATTTGTCAGAGACGACATCCCATGCAACTTTCCGAAGCCAGCTCGTAGTTTCTTGTATTCGTCGGTTTCGAGCGCTGCTGGGTCATCCGAGTTTTCGAACTCATAGCGATCAAACATGACTTTGGTACTTTTGGGTTCCAGGATGAATTGGTTCAATAGGGTCATGACAAGGGATACCCCAAGAGCACGTGAAGAGGCTGCTGCAATGCCTGGGAGACGGCTAGCTGTGATCAACTATATAAAAAAGGAGAGATTAATGCCTAAACTCTGGCTGGCCATTTGTGATTGCCATATTCCCCGTCGAACATGAACGTACCTGTAGCACAATAGTCAGGGAGCTCAACGCAAAGTATTTGGGGAAGAGCTTGCTTTGTAACTTTCCAAAGGTTTGTCTAGGGAGTGCCTTGAACATGGTGAGGCCTGCTATGAACGTTGTGTAAAACACCGTGCCAAACCAAGTGCCAAAAGAAAGGACATGCACCGACGCCATAGCGGCAGCAGGAAGCTTGCCGAAGGGTGACGAGATACCCGTTAACATCAAGGCGGCCAATAGAACGGCCGACCTAACTAGCGGATTGTTGTGTAGACGAGGCTTTGTCCATGGCTCTGCTGGAGTTTCCGCAGCGGTAGCAGCCAAGGTAGTAGATCCGATGGCTTCGGGTCCCTTAGGGGTGACAACATGAAAACTGTGTTCGACCGAAAGTGATTTATGGGTCCTACCAACGCCCACCTGAAAGCTGCTCACGGACTCGAAGGCCGCGAGGATAAGGATTGCGAGGGTTCCAACAGTGTGCAGACGCATGATAGAGACCAAGAGTTTTCTTACTCTGAATTGCTTCTAGCCTTTTTGTGGTGCAAGTTGGCTTCATTTGCATGACTTCACGATGACATCTTGCAGATCCCCCTTCTCATCCTGTATCTTGGATCTTTTTTACTACATGTACTTTAAGCCCGTGCAGCTGCCTGGATGTAGACAGTCTTGGATCTTAAAACATCTCACGGATACCCGGGACCCGGGACACTCCCGTGACTCAGGCTAACACCAGTGGACTCAGGTACCGTTACCGGTACCGGTACGACTGAGGTCAGGCAGGCTCGTTCGATGTGTGTTTCGAATGTGCGTTTCGCCAGCGTCGAGTCGAGTCGATCCCCAGCACTCGGCCGCAGCGAAGACAATCTAAAAGAAGGGAAAAAAGGTTGTCCACGATGATAAGAGGGGCGAAGCATTCTACCTCGGCTACTAGCTCGCACTCTTCTCGAACGGGGGCATCTCAATGCGTTGCTGAATGTATTGTGCATCGCAACAAGTCGGCCGTGGTTTGTGGTATTAAGAGCAAAGATATGTCGAAAGACTTGCACGTGTTGTTGTCAAGAAAGCCTTCGCCTTAAACGTTCCTTTGGATAGGGAAGACCAAAACTATCCAGAGACGAGGAATGTCCAAGCTGGACTCCTTCCGTGGTTAGGCGTCAAGGGTTTGGCGGCCAGGGTGGAGACGTCCAGTCAGCTGACAGAATCAACATCAACCTCGTCGGCGAAACGACCGATGGCGTGAATGCTATCTCATGGAAGTATGGGATCGATATCAGCGTGGGGAAGGTCGAACGAAGAAGAACGAACGAAATTACCGACCCGGACCTCTCCTTTGAATTGGCCGCATGTGAGCCCAGGGTGGGACAGAAAATTGGCATGGTGGTATTTCGCAACTGCGCGTTCGACTTTAGCAACGACGACATGTGGACGGAGAACGATTGGGACAAGAACAAGTTCACCGAACACGATATTCGCCGGGTGTTTGGACCCGACAATGCTGCTTCTTTTTATACTGGTGAAATCATTCGCATCTCTGACGACCGTCGGGTGATCGAACACGATATCAATACCTACAAGGGTTGCTCGGGTGCAATCATATTCCTTCTCGACAAAAAGCAACCAACGGGACTAGTGAACAGTCAAGATCATGGAAAAGCCATTGCGATCCATGCGGGGTGCGCAGTGAGTGAAAAAAAAGTTCTTAACGCAGCTGGAAAACATGTGGGACCAACGGATACCCAAAAAAGCAACATTGGCTTCACCCTACGCCGCCTTCTGGCAAACACGGTGGCGCCTGGTGGAAGCGCCATGCCGGATGATACCGAAGAGGACAAAAAGCCTCCCGCCGCCGCATTAGGGAAAGCAAAGAAAGGAAAATTGAGAGGCACGGTGGAAGCCCCATGCAGGACGATTCCGAGGACGGTGAAGAGCCCGCCGCATCAGGGCAAAGCAAGAAAAGAGAAAAGAAGCGCCACTGTGCTTCCAGGGTCGAATGCGATAGCTCAGATAAATTTAGTCATGATAGGCGCAAAGCAAGACGGACTGAGAACAGGAGCAAGGAATCAGACGAAGGGGAATTTTCAGATACAGGCCGTGAAACAACGCCGCGACAGCAGGAAAGAAAGGAGAGCGACAAACGCAAGAAGATGGGGAAGAAGAAGAAGACAAAGAAAAGCAAAAACGTAGCAGCTGAGGATCGGCTTCCTTCAGTAAACGAATGGGTCGACAAGTCGGTCGCTTCATTGATTGGGGTGCCAAGTTCAACAACACGGTGAATCAAGATCGATATGGACACCAGTGAACCGACGAACTCTCCTGCCAACCCAACTGTAACCCTGAAGATATCTGAATTGCTTCTACGAGCCTTTTTGTGTGTGCAAGTTGGCTCATGATGACATCTTGCAGATCCCCCTTCTCATTCCGTATCTTGGATCAACTACTTTCAACCCGTGCAGCTGCCTGGATGTAGACGGTCTTGGATCTTTCCTCTTGCCGTAGCAATGCTACTTTTTTTAGCCACAGAGTACCTACGGGTAGCTCAACGCTTGTATTGAGAACCTGTCAGATCAGCCAGCTACTAAGTTGAAAGCTGGACGACGAGCGCCCGCACTAGCTAGTGGACTCCATGCTTTTGTCGGACAGGTTTCTGGGAATTTCTAGGACTGCCAATCACTAACAACTCCTGAACTGCGCTTGGAGCAGATGTGCCAGTGGTAACAGGCCGCAAAAGACTGCCGACAACTCACGCGACAAAGGGAGCTTGATCGCCAGCAAGTGAAGAGAGAAAGCAAGCACCAACGGACCCGCCGATACGGGTATCATCACCGCATTCTTCAATTTTCTGGCAACACAATCTTTCTGCGCTGCGACGACAACGATGCTCCTGCCGAGAGGACGTGAATCGAAAGAAGATCACCCAAATCATAGCAAGTGAATTGTTTGGCCTCTTTTGAGTTGTTCCTAGTGGGTTGGTGGGGCAGATTTCAGAGCGGGGTGGATTGTTCATTGTTGGCTTCCATCTCCTTCATTCTCATCTTCACCAACCAGCTTCATGATATGAGATGCTGCCACAAAGCCTGTAGCGACGCAAGCAAGTGCATTGAAGCCTCCATTGAAACCATGCACGTCAATAGCAGACCCACAAAGGAACAGCCCCTTGATGTTTTGACTCTGGCATTCAGCCATATTGATATCTTTCAAGCTTACTCCACCTGCCCATACATTGTCGTGTGGACGGATTCCTGTGATTGGCAGCGAACTGTCGACCAACAAACGTGCCAAAGCTTGTACATTGGCGGGAGGCAGGTCTTTCCATTTCAGCTTGTTTGTGGTAATTCCTGCTTGTCGGCACAAGTTGCCCCATAGCCGCTTCGGCACCAACGGAAACTCAATACTTTTAAAGTCTCCCGTTTCCATGTCATAATCGTCATAATCAATCTCTCGATGCAACAAAGGGCAGGGCGCTTTGAGCACGCTAGCAACTGGATTGGCCGATTCTATCAATGCCGCCTCGACCTCTTCTACGCCACCAATGTCTGGGGCAAAGTGGATTTGAACGGTACCTTGATTGCCTGCCGCAGCCATATCCTGGGCAATCAAAGTTGACAGTCTCCAAGCGGCAGGTCCAGCGATCTCCCCTTGTGACACCAAGAGGGGGCCCTCCCATTTGGGAAGACGATTGGGTCCTTTTGCGCTGTTGTTGTCAAGTCTGCATCTCAGCCTGGCTTTGGGCACAATGGCCTTGGCACATCCCTCTAGGATACCCCTCGTGGGGAACATGAAACTGAACATTCCGATAGATTCTTTTGTGGTGGCATGTCCAAGCCCTGTCGCCAGTTCCAGTGCGTTGATAGCAGCTGTAGAACGAGTGGTTTTGTCGATAGCGGGCAATTCCTCGGAGTCTTCTTCTTTGTCAGGAGAATATTCGTCTCTATCATCCGACAGCTCCCTACTGCTTGTCGAGCCCGCGGATGGTCCCTTTTTGGATTGCTTCAGTTGCTGTTTTTGAATCTTGGCTTCCTTTTTCCGTTTCTTGGCTAGTGTTCGTTGCTCCTGTTTGGAAAGACTTTCCATGTCGGCACTACCACCGCTGGCGTGTATGAGCGAGTCCATCTTTTTCTTTTTGGCGTCGCCTTTTCGTTTCTCTTCCAGCTTCATTTGGTCCTTGAGCGACATTGGTTCGTCCTCGATTTCCGCCAATAGGGAGTCGAGATCGATGGTCTTTTTCTTTGACGATGTGGCGGAAGTCGTGCTGCCCTTTCCAGTGGTGGCATAGATTGGAGTGTTGGGCACCTCTTGATAATCTCCTGCCAGCACGACAACATCCACCTCCAAGTTGGACCCTTGGTCACCTCTCGTAATAGTGAATCCAGGTTTATTGTAGGATATAGAAGCGACCTTAACATTTGTCTCGACTTTCACCTGACACGTGTCCAAAGTGTCCATTAATTTCTGCCTCAGATCACATTTTGGATGAACGTTCAGTGCTGTCTCGCCCACCAGAGTCGCTGTTCCAGTGGCATCGCCTGCTTCTTGTAACACGACCCCCTGTTCTTCTAGCCATTCCTTGGCTTTGAGAGGAGTGCATTGCTTGGCCAAAATCCCCGCCAGCTCTCGTCCTCCACTTCCAAATCGTTCAATCAGCTGTCGATTATCCAGAGTCAAATCTGGTAGAATCGGTGCCGTAGCCACCAAACCCTCCAGGATCTGTGCATGTCCCGTCAAGAGCCACACTTGGGCTGGTTGGTGTTTCTGCTGTTGTTGATGTTGAGCAATGGTACAAGCCGACACAACCCCTGCCAAATCTCCACCCACCACTGCAATCACGGGGCGTTGTTCGGCGTAGAGCAATGATCTTGGTGCTCTGGCACTTTTACTACTTGTGGACAGAAATGAGTGGCAGCACTCAAACAGAGCCAACAACAGGATTATCCGAGGAAGCAGCATCTGCCTATACCTTTGTCTCATTGTTGCCATCACGCATGTGATGTGATGAGGAACCAGATCGTTGCCTATCCTTGCTGTGGCCTCCGATTCGATGACTTGCTTGGACCTTGACCACTCATTTGCCGAGCAGTTTGGTTTCTTCTTCCTGCTTCGACAAACCTGTTTTCATTCATGCGATTGAATCTTTTGATCAATTAATGCTCCAAGTACCGGTACTGGTATGGCTGAGATGAGCTATAATGCTCCAAATCGATCGATTTACAAAAGATCCGCTCCTCCCAAACAAGATCCAAACGGCCAATGCGAGGATACTGTTACATACCCAAGCAAGACCCCTATTATGGTGAGCAAAGTGTGTGGAGAAGATGTCAGCCCTCGAAAAGCGCAACTTCCAGGCCGACTGGCAAGCCTTCACTGCTGATTCGATCCCTACCAAGACAAAAGTGGATGCCCTGGAAGCCTTCTTGAAGGAGAATCCGCCTTTGTTACAAAATCCAGGTAGTAGTCAAGATCCACCCTATCGTCGCCTAGTCGACTTGGGCTGTGGCAATGGAACACTCTCGGCAGAAATGGCGTCCAAAGGATACACGGTTCTGGGACTCGACATTAACAGCGATGCCATTCAGACGGCACAGCAGAAGTATACCGCGGAGAAGGATGCCACCGCCAACAATCATCTATCCTTTCAAGTGGCCGATATTGCCGGGGCGTCATCATTGAAACCCGACCTTACCAGCAGCAACTTCCATCTCGTCGTTTGCCAATTGGTGATATCCGTCATTGGGGGGGTGGAAGAACGTCAACGGCTTTTGCGCAATGCTTGGGATCTACTGGTACCAAACGGGTTTCTATATCTGTCGGCTTCTGGGATTTCGGATACCATCAATGAAGAATATGCCAAACTATACGAGCAGGACTCTCCAGTCATTGGGGAAGCATACACTTACTTTTCCAGAGACTCCAAGCAAGACAACAAAATACTTTACCAGACCCATCACTTTAGTGCTGTGGAACTACACGCCTTACTTGAAGAGGCTGGGTTTGTCACTATTGTCATCGACACTGTCAAAGAGCAAAGCTCTCGGCGACCTGATCAGGCTGCCTACTTTCACTATGTCACTGGGCAGAAGAAACCCAAATGATGAAATTGACGAGGTGAATGGTAATACAATTGGATGCATCGACGTTACTGTAGCCAGGGGATCTTTTTTGTTTTGGTTGAGTTGTCCTGATGACTTGTTGCCATTTGCAGCTGCAACGTCTTGGGCTTTTTATCCGCTCTGCTTGGAAAGAATTGGAACATCGAAAGGTTGGCGAATCAACTCGATTAGCTAGCTAGTATCTTTTTCCTTGCATTTATCCTCCTGTCCACAGTCTGTGGCTGACCCCCCACAAACATGCTGGACTCAATGAACTTTGGCATTCAACCTGGCCCCTTGATTCAATCTGAGGCGATCACTCCAGTGACCTTCTGAGGCATATTTTTTTTAAATGCAGCAGATCCAAAGAGTAACTCAACAAGATGTGTAATAGAACTGCTACAGTAGCTTGGCTAGTGGCGGTTCGTTGCTACATACCATAGAGATCTAATAGTATCCAACAATTTTCGTTAGTTACACTAGCTAGAGGGTCGATCTAGCTCATTCTAAAGGACGCCCACTCATTGCCCTTTTTGATCTTCCAATGAAAAGCAATCTGAGGGTACACAGCTACCGTTAGCAAGCCCCAAAATCTGGAAGAGTCTTTCTTAGGCTTCGTTATTTCGATCTTTCGGTTGGCAATAAAATCCTTGTATGTATTCTTACGACCTCAGTTGTAGGCGTGCCTGACGAAAGCAGTCTTTAACCATTGCATATTCATCCTCACAGCAACCTTTGGCAACACTTCCAGCTCCTTCTTCTCGAATTACACACTGCGCGTACGCGGTCAGTTGCGATGGACAATTGGACTTCATTTCTTGAAAGATTCTCGTCATTCGGTTGGGCATCTGCTTCCTACCACCCACTGAGGTTGATGATGTTGTGATGCCTCTCATTGTTCTCTTATAAACAATGTTACCACAGTTCACAGTAATGAAATCAACATGAGTCGAGTCGCAACCTCAGCGTGTCTGCTGGCTGTTGTGGAGGCACCATGTGTGGAGGACGCGCCGCCTTCGTCATTCCCTTGGCTAGGTCGCCTACTAGTAGCTAGGTCGCCTAGGTCGCAGCAAAATCTTCAAATGGCTCTGCTGTCTTCAAACGACATCTGCGAAGGACACAAGACTTCTTAGTTAGAAGGCATCTTGGCGATCTTTGGATCTTTGTTGCTTCTTTATTGCTTGCTTCCAACTTCCAACAGTATGACACACATCCTCTGGCCTAAGAGCGCTCGACCAAATTTATTGATGGCAATGGTAACAATAATGGACGGCCTCCCAGAAAATGTCTTGACAGAAATGGTATCGTTCCTCGATTTCGAAGCCTTGGTTCATCTTCGGGCGACGAACCACTCTTGGAAACAACGTTGTGGAATCGAGTTGAAAGCGATGCATGACACAGTGGTGACAGAAAAAGTCGGGTATCAAATAGACAGCATGGAAAAAGAGGGGATACCATACCAATGTGCCACTCTTCTTGAGACGACAGAATGCACCTTTGCATCCTTTCAGGACTACGCGTTGGACGTTCCTTTGTGCTTGACGCCATTACAAGATCCAAAGGATATGGAACATGCCAAAGAACTGCTGCGCACGAGAGGTGTCATATCTGAAGCTGACTTTGACAATTCGGAGAGCAAAACCAACCATTCGGATGGAAATTCGAGTACAGATGATAGATGGCAGGTCAAAGTTGAAACGATGCGGCAATTGTCAGTCAATCAGGCAATGGAAATCCTCACGGCATTTGGGGAGGAAGTAGTGGATGGAGAGTTTTTGGCCAACTTTTCTCGTTTGAAGCAGCAAGCATTCTGCCTGTTCCTCTTTGCTCAAAGGACAAGAAATGGAATCCAATATACAAGCTATGAAAGCGTCAACACTGCATCCCCTGCCAAATCATGTGAGAAACAAGGCTTAGTCTGGTTTCAAACAGATGATGGTGACAGACCCAGATCAATCAGCTTGGGTTTGCTTTATTCCAACCTATACTTGGTAACCTTTTAGTTATCTATAGCTAAAAGGGGTTGTACCTGGATTCTAGGGAAGTTTTCAATGCTCTCGGAGGAGAATCCAGCTGCAAAAAGAGGACCCGTCAAAGAGATCTGCCGCAATGATAATAATCATACCCGTTGCTCCATTGAGGTTGACACTGCAACGACGAAGGCTGCCAAGCAGGCAGAGCACTCAAGGGCAACTCAACTGTACCAAAGAGGCTCCTGCCACGCTGGAAGAGACACCTTTCTCACATTGGCAGCGACGTCCTGCACCACGACTTCGCTGCAAACATACTCTTCCCACACCTTATTTACACCGTCCTTGGTCGTGAATCGCACCATTCCTAATAGAAACAAGCAGCAAGAACATGACACTGTGAATGTGAGAACACATACATTTATTTACTCTTCGGCGTTTCCCTCTTTCTTTTCCCTTTCTCCTGCCCAACACCTTACCGAATCCTGATCAATTATCTCTTTTGACTAACCATGCCGTATTCAAATAGCAAGCACAAAAGAAATGAGTTCTCGAATGTGAGATAACACACCCACATACACCCGCATTGGCCTGCTTCCCCATTTGCTCCTGCCGAAAAGACTTACTTAGTCCTGAATTATTAGGTTCGCCAACGAAACACCCACTGTGAGAATCAATCCCTTTTCTCAGTTAGCCTCTCTCTTCTCTTTCCTCCTGCTGAAGCGACTTACCAACAAAACAATCAAAGTCGTCCATGTCCGGATTCAAACGAGAGGTCTTTGCAGGCGACCCAGACTTACCATATCCTTTCAGGGCGACACCAACCTCGTTTATCACTCCGAATTCCTCGAGCGCGTTAATGATATCATCCGATGTGGCACTCTTTCTTATTCCCGTGAGAATGATGGCTGCAGGGAAGCTGCTTTCTTCCATTTTACCAATGTTCACTTCCAACAAACTTGCGCCTGAATAGGTAGCTCTTGTGGCTGCATCCGGGTCTAGAATACCATGCAGCACACTAGGCACCAAAGAGTCCAAGATTTGCTGTAGACACGTAGCTTTCTCATCAAGGTTCCTTCAGCAAGTACAATGCAGGAAGAATGAATAAGTATGGAATGCGAATGAATCGAATCTCACTTACTTCAAGGATTCGTTACGCTTGAGCCAGTCGACAACATAGTATAGCGCCGTGGCCTCCATTGCGGCTGCTGTGAGTCGTTCATCACCTTTTTCGCAGTCCCACAAAACCTTACACCAGTTGTCTTTTTTGGTTTCCACCACCTTGTTGAGTGCCTGGATCATCATGGCATCGAGCGATGTTTCTTCTTCTGTGGTCAGGGCCACCCCCAGCAACTCTGCCAGGCGTTTCGGATCCTCCGTCTTGATGATGTCGTCATTTTTTGATGCGATTGTGTGAAACCACCAAGCTGGGCCCTCGTTGCATTCCAAGACGATGCCCTTGCCGTCGTCGCCTTGGTCCGCCATGTTTGTTTGTTTCCCTGTTTTTAAAAGTTCAACTAACTCTCAACAAGGGAAAGCAATAAATAACTAACTATAAAGGGGATTAGCACGTCCCAACTTTAATGAAAAAAGATCCAGTTCATTTTCGCAACCTGGCACCGGTACACGTAGTCTAGTACTGACGGGAACCGAGGTGGTTAGGGGTTTCGTTAGGGTTAATCGTACTTAACCAAAATTTAACTGATGAACTTGATTCTCAAGGGTCTCTGGTAGCTCGTAGAGTGATCTGCACATCAAGACCAACCTTTCCGCGGAATATTCTCTTTAGGGCTGTATATCGAATATAGTACTCTTTTAAGAGGTGGAATCGACAGAGCACATGAAGCTGAGTGAGCCACAAAATTCGCAAGGTCACAGTGTACTTATTGGGGAAGTTATGGACGGTTGAAGATTTCACCCGCTCCTCAGTGAATTCTTTTTCACTGCAGATTTAAAAGACCATGTGACGTCACACGTAGCCTCTGGTACTGAACCTATGTAGGATCCTACGGTACATGTATCTGCTCCCTGACAAACCAGGAATACAACCATGTACATGGAGTACCAGGCTCTATGTGTTACCCTGTCTTTCCTTATGTTTGTGGGTGTTTCTACCTTTCTCGACCTTCGAACGACCTGCTCGCTCACTGGAACATCACTGGAACACCGTCACTGGTATCAATGAAGGATCGATCTTTCGATCGAATCGAACAAGAGGATCGAATCGATCGGTCACTGAACAGAACCAAGTCATCCAAGCAAAAGATCGCAAAGTCGCAAAGTCCTCAAAACTCACAAAGTCCTGGGAACGAACAAAAATGTCAAGTCCTCGAACGGCGAAGCCAAAGTCACTCTGATCACAAACAAGATAACAAAACACATGCACTACGCTAAAAGCTAGTGTAAAGATCTTTCGAGTGTTTTGAGTTTGAGAGAATGAAAGTTATGAGAGAGATTAGAAAGCTACGAAAACTAATCCATGAGAGAGATCGTTGTGAAGCTCATTGAAGTTGGTCTCCCGCGGGAGGCCTCGAAGTGTGATATCGTAGGTTATGGCAATAACTCTACGTACTCCACGGTCCATTTCCGAACACGTGGAAACTTCAGCAGTAGCTGTCTAGTAGCGTGGAAGCTTTCCATGCCGGCTAAATATCTAGAACGAGTTTCATCGACAACTAGTATGAATAGCAGTCATGAGAACCCTGTCTCAATGACTATTCGCGAAGGACTACGTCATGACTCGAACTCAAACCCTATCTAGGATCGAGTCGCGAATAAGGCTAAGAGCCGTTGTATTGCATTCGCCCCCTGACAAGGGTCACAGAAGGCACGACATCAGTCGGACAAGGAGAACATATGAATTAAAGTGCGGGCACTCTCGGAGATTGGATTTAGACATGTGCGTCGCACGATGGCAATCCTACAAGGGATCAGGCCTTGTATGGGTGCAATACCTTATGTTCCAAGTCTGGTAGACTGTGCCGCCATTGGCGGTAGCTGTCGGAGCCATACAGTGCCATGTTATTGACTCGGTCCATATTGTAAGGACCTTTGTACTTTGGCTGACCGTACTTGCGGTGCTGATACTGTTTAAACCTCACAGTATCGTTTACATTGTATTGATGAGGGACACGGTCGCGTTTCCCTTATCATTGTTTTTCTGGATGAGTCGTTGGCGACGTTCTTTGATGTGTTTCCAGTTTACTTTGAAACGGACGTTGTGAATCGCGTCACGATTGAACACGTGGTAATGAACTTGCGACGAAGTCCGCATTCATTCCGGAGGTCTTCTCGACTTCTGCGCGGAACTCACGTCTCTATCATTATAACCTCAGCAGGCCATGGATATTGGGGGAGCCACGTCTGTTCTAGAACGATGGCTACTTCGTCTGCTTCTTGGAGCAGCATCTCGCAAATCAATCATTGTCAAGCAATGAAATGGACAGGGATTCCTTTTCTTGGGATCCCCGACGTTGTATGTACATGTGATTGTCTGATCCATATGTCTCGATAGTAGTTACTATGTCCAATGAATCTACCAAGTTTCTTCCTGTTCGTAGGAGGAGCATGTTCTGGATCGCATCTATTTCTTGGTTACGGGTTGGATTCCTCTCAAGTAATCAGTAGCCTAGATACTCAAGTTCTCTTCTTTCGAAGAAGGACTAGGTAGCATTGATCTTAAGTCCGGCTTCTCGAAGCCTTTAGGAGAACTTCATCTAACTATTCAACGTGATCTACTAGATCGCGTTAGTTAGATGAGTTGATCATAATGTATGCACGACATTTTCCAAGTCGTGCATGAGTGTTCCCATCTCCTTTGGAAGATGTCGGCTATTGCATAGGCCCATCGGTACTCGTTGTATTCGTATTTCCTGAATCCGTCTAGAATCAGTAGCATGTCTTGTATCTGGGATCGGACAAGGTTTTTGCTCAATCCTTTTGCTCAGTTCCCGGACGTCAGAGATGAACCGTATAGTCCATTCTTTTTGGGAATGATAAATGTTGGTGCGTCCACTCGGAACGGTTTGCCTTCTTAAGTGCTCCTGCGTCGCAGAGACGTTCGACCTCTGTCTTAAGAGTGTTGGTATGGACACGCGGAGTAGGGCCCTAGGTGATAGGGTTAGCGTCAGGACGAAGTTCTACTTCGTAGTCGTCCATCTGTCGCTTTCCTAAAGTATCTTCGAATTGGTGGAGCACTTGGTCAATAAGGCATGAAGCGGTTCCTGCTCTTCCTTATTTACCTGGTTTTGACTCTGGCATATCTGCCTTAAAAAGTCAGGTTGTTCGTATTCGCGTCAAGAGTCCTCTGAGACGATCTACTGTCCTGACAGCTGTAGGATCAGGGATGAAAAGTTCCTTTCTTCGTTGTATTGCTATCTTTCATAGGGAAAGATGTGCTATTCCAGATCGCTGACATGGTAGTAAAATCGAACTTATTCTATAATCGGAGAGAAGTCTCGACCTATGATCATGTCATACGCCCCCAAGTTCTTGGTGGCGTGAGTTCCATTCGATAATTCTATATCGTGGAACTCAGGAGTATAAGTGCACCCTTACACTTCGTGCTGGGGTTTAATTCCTTTACAGGGTAGTCCATAGTGTTTGGACGCCCCCATGATCCTTCAAGCTTAATCTCTTAGCATGAATTTGGGTAATCAAGGTTCCGGATGCTTCTGTATCCAGTAAGCAACGGAGTGTAATGGGTTTTTGTTTCCCTTTTTCTCGTCTGTTAAATCTAACATAACGATAGTTTTGAGGTCTCTTGTCTTGCGAGTTTACGAGGTGGTTGGCCACGGACGAGGTTAACAATCTGGATAGATCGTCAGAATCTAGTTGAGCAGTTTCTAGGCAATTATCTAATTTGCCGTAGACTTCATCAGTTGCAAACAATTCTTGTTTACTAGTTAGTGAGATATCTTCATCACTTAGGTATGAGAAATCGGAAAGTTTCGTTGAATCATCATCCTGGCCTAATCCTCAGACGGAGATCTCTCCATCTGAATGATTGAAGTCGAAGTCGGCAAGAGCCTTGTCGAATGCAGCCATTTTCTTGTCCACATGTTGAGGGACCCGACAGAGGAGTCTCCTCGTTGTCAGAGTCGTCCGACTTGCGTTGGCAACATGGTTGCATTCACTTTTCTTCTTGCGATCCCTTGACCGCAGCGTTGGAGACTTTCTTCATAAGGACCGAAAGTTCCTTCTTGGTGTAGACTTGGCGTCGTCAGACTTGCGTTTCCAAGTCTTGTTCTTGTTGTACGCTGGCTTGCTATCGTTGTCAGACGAGGACTTGGCTTTGAGTTTCTTCAGAGTCATGGAATCAGCAGTATTGTGAGTGCTGACTCGTGGTAATCACACCACTTTTCTTCGCTCTTGGAAGAATGGTCGTTGTTGCGAGTAGACTTGTACTTCTTGCTGTTGTCTTCTTCGAAGAAGCTTGCTTGGCATCATGCCTTTGTCAAAGTCTTCAGCGGATTCCATGCGCTCACAGAATCCATGAGCCTGTCATCTCGGCAGTGAAAGGATCGAAGTCGTGTTCGTCCATCTTGCGCATCCAGGAACGAGGAATGCCATGACAGATGATGTCGATGAATTCGTCCTGGTTCAACTGTTGATTGACACCAAAAGGTGGCAAACGTGGAAGCTCATCGGTGTTCATCTGAGTGAGGTTGTTGATGTAGGCGCGAGTTGTCATCTCGCTAGGCTTACGCATCTTGCGACGCATGAAGCGTTTCTGTTTTTCGAGAGCCTTGTAAGGACAGGCTGCTTTGATAACCGCGTTGATTCCAAAGGTGATGTCAGCATCGCTTAGAGTGGGTTCCGCTGCACCGTCCCATGCGGCTTGGACACGAGCCTGGAAGGCTGCTTCGGTTTCTCCAGAAGTCACATCGCGTGGAGGAACTGCGTTCACAGCAATTTGTCGTAGGGCGTTATGACGCACGGCACGATGGCCTGCACGCCCAGCTTCGTAGGCACTCTTCGCAGAGCTGGAAGTCATCTCCTTGAGAAGGCGATGTTTGTCGTCGGCATTAGCAAGGTTGAGTCCAACGAAGACCTTCTCCATATTCGTAGCCCACTTGATGGTCTGACGTGGAGTGTTGGAACCATTGATGATGGCTACTTTGAAGGTGTATTTGGCACTGTTTGCATCTGCAGGAACGGTGCGAAGTTTGTAGGTGGTTGCACGAGAATCGTCGATCTCGGCGTCTTCATCATTGTCGACGAGAGGAAGAATGGGTTTGTCACGCAACTGTTTCTCGAAGTTGGTGAACGCATGCTTTCCTTGAGCAATCTTCATGGTGAAGGAATAGGTTGAGGGTAGCTGAAAGCTATTGTGTTTGTTAACAAAATGCACTACGCTAAAAGCTAGTGTAAAGATCTTTCGAGTGTTTTGAGTTTGAGAGAATGAAAGTTATGAGAGAGATTAGAAAGCTACGAAAACTAATCCATGAGAGAGATCGTTGTGAAGCTCATTGAAGTTGGTCTCCCGCGGGAGGCCTCGAAGTGTGATATCGTAGGTTATGGCAATAACTCTACGTACTCCACGGTCCATTTCCGGAACACGTGGAAACTTCAGCTAGATGCTGTCTAGTAGCGTGGAAGCTTTCCACGCCGGCTAAATATCTAGAGCGATGTTTCATCGACAACCTAGTATGACTAGCAGTCATGAGAACCCTGTCTCAATGACTATTCGCGAAGGACTACGTCATGAGTCGAACTCAAACCCTATCTAGGATCGAGTCGCGAATAAGGCTAAGAGCCGTGTATTGCACACAACAAGAAAAACAGTAACCACAAAAACTTCTTAACACTAAATTTCTTAACACATAAAATTTGTTTTTGCAATGCCTACAGCAGGATCGCGCTGTAGGCTGGGGACCACCAAGGCAGCTCAACGCAAGCATGGGTGGATGCCGGTGGGCTGATTCTTCTTGTCTTGCTTGAACTTGTTGATGATCTGGGTGGCCGTAAGCCACCCATAGGTGGCATAGATACGGTCGACCACTGCCCTCCAATCGAAGCCCTTCGCCATCAACCGAATCACACAGTCCCCCACATGCTTGCGGTGGCAGAACTTGTCCTTGACGCGGCCGCGCTCATGAGCAGTAAACTCGCAAGCGGGCTTGTTGCCATTTAGCCCCTTGATCCACTCGTCCCACAACTCGTAGAGGTTGAACGGCTTCTTCGAAAGCTGCGCCGGCTGGGTTGTGAGGACGGCAGGAGCTTGGCCCAAATTTCCACGAGGAGGACTCGGTGGTGGTGGGGGAAGTTCTCCGCCACCCACAGCAGCACCACCGCTGCCAGCTCCACCAGCTCCACCGCCGCCAGCTCCACCAGCCGCACCAGGAAGCGGAAGCCTTGGACCACCATTGCCACCCCTCGCGATCAACTGGAAGTGGTTATCCTCCCAATATTCTTGTTGACAATGGCAATGTTGGTCGAGACATAGCCCCTCAACGAGCTGATGTCCTGGGCCAAGATCTGCTGGGCCTCCTCGATCGCCTGCTGGGTCCTGTGTTGAAGAGCAAGCAATTGGTTGAGCTGTTCGACATTGATGCCACCAGCACCACCTCCAACCAAAGGCTCAGCGCCAGCTTGGACCTGGGCGGTGGGAGCCATCTCAGAAATGTGCAATGCATTGGCTACCTTGTAGATTGTCAGAGGAATCTTGGCCACAGGATTGTAGTCGGCCCCAGGATCCTCATCCAAAGTGGTCCGAAGCTGGGCATACTTGGTCTGGATGCAGTTGCGAATGTCTGCCGGAATCATATGCTCCAAGCCAGGCTCCATCGCGGCCCAAAGCAAAGCTGGACCAAGCACCATCGGTAGGTTGTTGGATGGGTCGTCAGCGAAGATGTCACACATCTTCGGACAGACATGCTCGCCAATGAACCCATGGTCAACACCGCTGTCAGCTTTGATCGAGTACTTGACGGCGCTTCCAACAGCAAGAGTTCCCGCAACCTTGGCGTCGGTTGGCAACTGTTCCAATCCAATGTAGACATGCACAATATGGCCGTTCTTCTCGCCCTTCCAGCGATTACGAGCCTCATTCTCGGCTTGGGTGATGCCACACTCGGCTGCATAGGTTGGAGGCAGCTTCCGAAGACTGTGGGTACCAAGGCTACCCTGCACTTGCTTGGCCAGCTCCACAAACTCAGGATCCTTCCAGGCCTTCTTCAAGACGCATTGGTACCAGGCGTTGACTCGATCTGGCTCCGTCTCGATGTTGGTCTCGTCGAGCTCTTCGTTGTTCTCCAGAGCCTCAATGGCGGCAAGGAAAGCTTCTTCATCGTCAACACGGTAGTGACCAAAAAGGAACTGCGGGTCTCCATGTCCCCTCTCAAGCCGAGTCTCGATCCAAATAGCCAAGGCAACCAGAGTGCAGAAATCCGGGTCGGTGGCACCCAAGATAATCTGGTCAGGACAATCGCGCTCCTCCTGGACGTTCTTGCTCCAGGAGACCTTGGTTTGGAGAGCGATGTTTGGAAACTTGGCGTGGCTTCGGAAGTCCAATGTCTCCATGTTCGCCAGATCATCAGTTCGACCAATCATGTAGAACTGAACCTTCATCATGGTTGGAGTCTTGATCATGAGGTCAATGTTGGCACCTCCATCATGCTCCAGGATCCGAATGGTCTTGCGGAATTCTCGCAGCTTGAGATCCCTCTTGGCATTGGAAGGAATACCCTGCTTCCTGACCTCCATCTTCTTCACAGCTTTGATCACTCCGTTGACATTCGTGGAGCGAGTTGGGTTCCCAACATTGGGACCAACCGCCCATGGTGAGTGCTTGTTGGGATGGAAGTAGCTGATGGCCTTCTTGTACTGGTCAAGAGTGGAAGATCTCTTGTAGGTGGGACGATCATTGGGACCAGGATTGGTCTTTCCATAGGCCAGGAAGTTGAGGAACTGGGCGACATCAGTGGGTGTAATGGCAAGGAACTGCTTCTGAAGAACAAAAAATGAAGAAGAAGAAGAGCGACCATGGTGTGAGCGACAGGTCGTACGGAGCGAAATCGTGGAGCGATGAAATGACAGATTTGGCGACAAACATACCTGGGTGAAAGCTTGTTGCCCATTGTAGTGGCAGCGATGCTTCCAAGAAAAGAACCTGGCGACGAATGGCCGGTAGGTTTGTGGGAGCGACGTGTGCGCCCTCGCCATTGTCCACAACAAAAGAGCGAGTAGCAATAGTTTCATCGAGTAACAAAATAGCGATAGCTTTGTTGTTTGCCTTCAAAAGTGCCTCCATCGAAATTTATGGAGGAATCTGAAGAGGAGATCCAATCGAACTTGCCGTTGGATGCAGTCATACCCATGATACCCATGATACAGGCGTTGCGTCTGAGAGGATTTCATTGCGGTTTACCCTCTGTCAGTACAAAGACAGAGGTTCCGGGTGTTAAGTCTTCGAGTTTCGCAGAACCTTTGTGTGTGACTAGGTTGTATTTCATGCGTGGTTCCACGGTGGTGTAAAGTGAAAGATCTGAACCACGCGGGTCGTCGTGGCACATTGAAATGGAGACACAACGCTGGGAAAGTCCCTAGCTAGCGGAGAGTTTGCAATTGAAGGACGTTGGACTCCCGGAAATCCCTCCGTATGTCCCATTCCATGACGTCCGTAGAGTTGATTATTTGTTTAATGAATACACCATGTGAAAAAAGCCTAGGCGTTACGATTAGTCCATGCTAGTTAACACAATTTCACGACGAGCTAAGAGAAAGAGGCAGAAGCGTGGTGACAATAAACATCATTTACTGACAATGACGAAGAATTTTATAATTGCTAATGGCGATGGGTATCGAGACGATGTGGAAATATCTTCAGGAGTACTATGGGATCCCAGTCGCGTTGAGAGAGCAGGGGACTAGAAAGATTATTTGTCCCTACTGTGGAGAGGAACATAATCACGAACCTGGACCTGGGCATTATATCGCCGTGTACAAAGGAAAAGAGATACACTGTGGGGATTGTGATCGGAGATGGGACTTATGTTCCTAATTATGGATACCGGATCGTGGAGTACAAGGAGAAGGATGGTGTGAACGAGTTGATTGGCTAAGAGGAGCACTAGCTAGAGGACTTAATAGTATATTTTAGGATTGGTTGAGTTGCGATCCATTTACTGAGCTATTTAGGTTTTTTGTCTGGTCTTAAAGTTTGCTTCCTTGGTCGTCGCGTTCTTTGGATGTATCAGGGGAATGACACATTCGGTTATCACCGGCTGGGGGCATTCTTGGTTAGGTTGAGAGTTTTTTATGTATTTATCCATAGGTTGACCTGAGACGTATTCTTTAAGTGCTCGGCTGATGGATCTTTCCATGATGCTGGCAATGCATCTATCTGCTGCATTCGTCCTTGTTGCTTGAGATGTCTTAGTATGTGAGGTCTCAATTGTGTCTTCAAAAGTTCCTAGGGTTTGATCAACTTTTTGTGTCAAGGTGAGCGGGTCAGGATGCTTGGAACGATCACGAGTTAGATGGATTTTTTTGAAGCGGCGGTTGAGTGCGTCCCAGACTTCTTCATCTTCCGGCCAGAGATCTTCAATGGTGTAGCCTATTAGGAGGTGACAATAATAGTGTCATGTGCGAGCTGAACTGTAGAGCCTTTGATTTCAGCTGTGCATGCATACTTATCAGCCTAGACCTTCAGCTTTTGGGATAGCATTGTCCCTGTCCTATCGAAATCATCGAAGAGGATTACTTTCTAACGGTTATACCCTATGAATTACAGGGCAAGAGCTCTAGATTCGCAGTAGCAGTGCTAAGGCAGCTTGCTGGCTTATTGCCTGGAAAGATGGATATCCACCCATCTTCGTCCATAGTTGAGAATAATGAAATAGTAAAGTACCTGAAGACCCAGATAGCATACCATAGCCTTGCAGTAGAGAACAATCCTGTGTGGTCCATGCTAGGGTAAATAGCAGCGATTCAACCATTCTGACTGCAGTGGTTGAATAGCATTGGCAGCCAGCTCTGAGGAGCTGGCCTTCTTGACAGCCCAGTGAAGGGAGAACCTCACCAACCAGGGATCTCCCAACCTGGCGCTGACCAAGTCCTTGACTGAGAGCCATCCTCCTGCTGAGGAAGGCCAGTTGAGCTCCATTACTGTCTAACTACCAGCTGAGATCTGAAGAAGAGATCTAGAGACCTTTCAGTTGCCCATCCACCAATCCTACAAGGCCAACACCATCCTCATTGTCTTGAAAAGGAGGCTACAAATCCACCATCTTGCTTGACAACAACCTCTTGCTGATACGTAGCGAGCTTGATAGCTACACAAAGGCACTGAGCCATTCCACTTGAAGCAACTTACCACTCAACACTCAACCGCTCGGAGTATCGGAGTACAAGGCGATTTATTGCTTACCTAACGTGACTTATTGGTCTTCGCACCGATCTTGCCATTCGACCATACCTTTTACGTCACGAGGAAATTGTGAGGAAACCGGTTTACAAGGCTTATCTCTTCTGATACGGGCTTATTACTTCGAGTCCATTCAGCGATTTACAGGAAACGTTCGTGGAACAAGTGGATCTATTGGATCCGTGGGTCATATCATTTTTGAGTCCCCGTGCAGGATTGAACGATTTACGCGAGCGCCCTGGAAGTTCTTCGCGGAAAACGGTCAGCCAATCAGATCGTCCGTGCAGTTATCGAAGGTCACCTGAATGTTTCGGTACTTATCGCTCGTACACTGAGTCAGTTCACAGAACGTACGAGAAGCTCCGTTTTGATCCTGGATTTCTTGTACCGATCACGAATTCCCGAAGCCTTATACGGAAAGTAGGCTTAGCCTTCGTAAACCGGTTGCGCCCTCACATTTTACGTGATTTACAGGATTCACCGTCGAGTCATTGAAATTCCCGTGAAATAAATCGCGATTTTGCCACCGTACGGAGCGCTGGAAGAGCTACTCGAAGAGCCACGAGACAATGAAGAGACTGATTCGAAAGGTTGAAACCACCATGGCTGAATCCTCAATCCCTTGTTTGGTTAGTGTGTATCTCACCTTCAGTTCTGGAAGCTTGTGTGTGAAGATTCAGTGCTCTAAGTTTACTGGCTACCACAGCGGCAAACCACACAAACCAAGCCACTTCCCAGCACCACGGCGATACAGCAAGCTACTCCCAGTGCTTGTACCTGGTCCACCTCACTCAAGTGCATATAACTTGAATTTCCCAGGCCCCTAACAAGGTCCCAGGAAGTCATCTTTGTGGTTTCCAGATTACAGTTGAGCCAAGCTTTATTGTACTGCCACAAGAGCCCAAATCCAGTGTTTCCACACCAGTACATCTACACCTTCCTGTGGCAGACAACAAGAGGCAACAATGTCATCCAACATCAGGAGAAGACTGGCTGAGGCCCTCTTTGCCTCAAACAACCAGAGCAAGGTTGCCACTGTCCACCAGCAGGAGGCTTTGGCAACTAGCCAGAACAGGCATGAAGCAGCTGCTTCCAGCATAGCCAGGCAGCACGATTGGGAGAACAACCAGCTGCCCAATGCCACTCCCTTGGTTGCCTCTACGATGCCAACAGTTGCCCTAGCTGGTACTCCCAATGCATCACTAGGTGCTGGGGAGAGTGTAGAGCTGGCTACCGCAGACTCTAGGTGTCACCCAGTTTCCACATTGGCTCATGGGGAGTTGTCAAACGACAGGCAACACGCCCCATCAAGTACTGTACCAACGAACCGTGATTGCCGCAGGACGATCCCATCAACCCAGGGAGTCCTGCATGTAATAGATACAACGGTCGTCCCGTCCAAGAAGGACCGCACATCCTTTGGAGGACGAACGACAACCAAACCCAGTTGGAAGCCCCACGGTTTGCCTATCCAGGCAACAACCGCAGCAACCAACATGGTTCTAGCAGAACCACCCCTCTTCGGTACTCCCAGTGCTACCAGGACCGTCCGACGGTTATCACTCAGGATTTATTATAAAAAAACTTTCCACGACTGAAGACCGTTTGAAACATGCCCTTAAACATGCCCTTGAATCTTCAACATGCCCTTAAACATGCCCTTAAATAAACCTGCCCTTAAAACATACCCTTAATGCCTCGAAACATGCCCTTAAGCCTTCATTAAAACACCATAGAACATGCCCCTATCACGAATGAACATGCCCTTAAATAAACATGCCCTTAAAACATGCCCTTAAATCGTCAACATGCCCTTAAACATGCCCTTAAATAAACATGCCCTTAACATGCCCTTTTAAAAAATGATATCCAGTCGTGGCAGCTTTTATTGCCTGAGCGAAAACCGTCGGACGGTCCAGACTGGTTCTGAGTACTGTGAATGATTCACATTTCAGTGAATGACGACAAGAAGAGAAGGTTGCAGTCCCACCGTCCTGAGGCCTCGCAACACAAGCATTGACGAAGAAGGATACCGTGCAAGAATGCGACAAAGTAATCAAGCTGATTCCACATCAGTCGATTCAGTTGCTTTGGTTCAAGACGACAAGCTGGTCATGCCGATTGGTATGACCACTCCTGGGAAGACTTCAAGCACATCCGTTCGAAGTCAATCGTCCCGTTCCAGAGGCAACGATTTGATCCCAAGGATGCCGATCCTATGGGGAGTCTTAGTGTAGTGCAATACACGGCTCTTAGCCTTATTCGCGACTCGATCCTAGATAGGGTTTGAGTTCGACTCATGACTGAGTCTCTCGTGAATAGTCATTTGAGACAGGGTTCTCAATGACCGCGCTAGTCATACTAGGTTGATGATGAAACATCGCTCTAGATATTTAGCCAGCGTGGAGTACTTCCACGCTACTAGATCCAGGCTAGACACACCTTCCACGCGTTCCGTTTTGGGATCGTGGAGAGGCGTAGAATTACTACCGCAACCTACTCTATCACACTTTATAGTCTCCCGCGGGAAGCCAGATCTACGATCCCTTGATGATGATCTCTCTCGTTGATTAGTTTTCATAGCTTTCTAATCTCTCTCATAACTTTCATTCTCTCAAACTCGAAACACTCGAAAGATCTTTACACTAGCTTTTAGCGTAGTGCATTTTGTTAACAAAAACAATAGCTTTCAGCTACCCTCAACCTATTCCTTCACCATGAAGATGGCTCAAGGAAAGCATGCGTTCCGCAACTTCGAGAAACAGTTGCGTGACAAACCCATTCTTCCTCTCGTCGACAATGACGAAGAAAACGAGATCGACGATACTCGTGCAACCCCTTGCAAACTTCGCAACCATGTTGCCAAGCGCAAATCAGAAAACTCTGACAATGAGGACAACTCCTCTATCGATTTCAATCACTTGGATGGAGAAATCTCTATCTGAGGATTAGGCCAGGATGATGACTCAACGGAACCATGTTCCGATTTCTCATACCAAAGTATGAAGATATCTCACTAACTAGTAAACAAGAATTGTTTGCAACTAGAACACTACGGCAAATTAGATGATTGCCTAGAAGCTGCTCAACTAGACTCTGATGTGTCTTTAGCATCGTTAACCTGTCCGTGGCAACCACCTCGTAAACGTCGCAAGACAAGAGACCTCAAACATCGTCTATGTAGATTAACAGACGAGAAAAAGGGAAACCAAAACCCGTAACACTCCGTTGCTTACTGGATACAGAAGCATCCGAACCTTGATTCCAATCATGCTAAGAATTAGCAGAAGGATCGGGGCGTCCAAACGATTGGACTACCCCTGCAAGAATTAAACCCCAGACGAAGTGAAGGGCATATGATTCCTGATTCACAAGATAGAATTATCGAGTGGGATTTCACGTACCAAGAGCTTGGGGCGTATACATGATCAAGGTCGAGACATTCTCTCTCGATCTAAGAATCATTTCAAGATGGCGTCATCCTGAGCGACTGTAAGAATTCTTCATAACATGAGAAGTGAACTCTTGATCGAAATAGAACAAGCCTGACTTAAGCAGTTGCCAAGTCAAACCAGTAAATAAAGGAAGAGAGGAACGCTTCATCCTTATAACCAAGTACTCCGACCATCGAGGTACTTTTGAAAGGCAGATGGACGACTACGAAGTAAACTTCCTCCCTGAGCTAAACCCTATCACGCAGGCTTACCCTATCCACGTGTCCATACAACACCTTAAGAAGGAGGTGAACGTCTCGCGAGCAGGAGCATAAAAGAGGTAACCGTTCCGAGTGGACGCACCAACATTTATCATTCCAAAAAGAGGATCTACACTCATCTCTGACCGTGAACTGAACAAAAGGATAGCGAACCTTTCCATCCAAAACAAGACATGCTACTTGACGATCTAGACTGAAGATTACACGAGAACTACTCGACGATCACTCCAACGAAGTACCGAATTGGCCTATGCAATAGTCCCGACTCTTCAAGAGGAAGATGGGAACACTCAGCACGACTTGGAAATGTCGTGAATACATTGATGATCACCATCCTAACTAACGGCGATCTAGTAGATCACGTTGAATAGTTAGATGAAGTTCCCTAAGGCTTCGAGAACCGGACTTAAGATCGTTGCCACAAGTCCTTCGCAAGAGGAGAGACTTGATATTGGGCTATGGATTACTTGAGATGGAATCCAACCCAGAATAACGCTCCTCTTACAACAGGAAGAAACTTGGTAGATCATTGGACTAGTGAACTACTATACGAGACATGTGGATCAGACGATCAATGTACTACAACGTCGGGATCCCAAGAAAAGGAATCCCTGTCCATTTCATTGCTTGACAATGATTGATCCCGTAACGATGGTTCGAGATTGCAGATCTGCTCCAATGCAGAGACGAAGTAGCCATCGTTCTAGAACAGACGTGCTCACCCAGTATCCATGGCCTGTGAGGTTACATGGATAGGAACGTGAGTTCCGCGCAGAAGTCGAAAAGACTCTCCGGATGAATATGGACTTCGTCGCAAGTTCATACCACACGTGTTCAATCGTGTGACGCGATTCACAACGTCCGTTCGAAGAACTGGAAACACATCAAAGAAGTCGCCAACGTCATCCAGAAACACACTAATAAGGAAAACGCGACGCATATCCCTCATCAATACAAGTCAACGATACTGTGAGTTCACAGTATCAGCCCGCAAGTAGGTCAGCCAAGTACAAGTCCTTACAATATAGACGAGTCAATAACAAGGCACTGTACGGCTCCGACATGCTACCCAATGGCGGCACAGTCTACCAGACTTGGAACATAAGGTATTTACACCCATACAAGGCCTATCCCCTTGTAGGATTCATCGTGCGACGCACATTCTACATCCAATCTCCGGAGGAGTGCCCCGCACTTTAATTCATATGTTCTCCTTGTCCGACTGATGTCGTGCCTTCCGTGACCCTTGTCAGGGGGCGAATGCAATACACGGCTCTTAGCCTTATTCGTGACTCGATCCTAGATAGGGTTTGAGTTCGACTCATGACGTAGTCCTTCGCGAATAGTCATTGAGACATGGTTCTCATGACTGCTAGTCATACTAGGTTGTCGATGAAACATCGCTCTAGATATTTAGCCGGCGTGGAAAGCTTCCACGCTACTAGACAGCTACTAGCTGAAGTTTCCACGTGTTCCGGAAATGGACCGTGGAGTACGTAGAGTTATTGCCATAACCTACGATATCACACTTCGAGGCCTCCCACGGGAGACCAACTTCAATGAGCTTCACAACGATCTCTCTCATGGATTAGTTTTCGTAGCTTTCTAATCTCTCTCATAACTTTCATTCTCTCAAACTCAAAACACTCGAAAGATCTTTACACTAGCTTTTAGCGTAGTGCAAGAATGCCAACCAAACCCTCGATGAAATCTACCCACTACACATCGAGGCGCTGGAGAAAGCTGGACTGGTTCCAGACAAGATACCAACACTACAAGAAGAAATACAACGATACTCCCAGCGACAAGAGGGCAAAGCAAACGAACCAGATAGAGATGCCAAGCAACGAAAGAGGAACCGGAACCGATCATTATTCTTCTGTATAGGACACTCCAACGCCTGGACGACCCCAATACACAAGGTAATCAACGACCTCAAGAAGAGCCATGGCCTCGAATGGATTAGAACGTCTATGTCCTACCATCGATTCACCAACCTGCGAGAGATGTTCATGGGCGACCTATCGAGGAAGCTCACCAAAGACATCATCTCCACCGAGTTCCAAAATGAAACTTGCAACTGCAAGCCGGGAAACAAGAAAGACGGCCAATGCCGATTTGACGACCGCTGCAGAAATAAACTGGTCATATACTGCATTAAATGCATTAACTCGGGCAAAGAATACGTTGGGGCAACCCAACGAAATGTCAAAGAACGAATATACCAACACTTCACCGACGTCATGCGTCTCCTCTACGGAAAACGCAAGTCAGATTCATACGCAAGACACTTCGCCAACGAATTCCAAAACTTCGCATCTCCTTTACCATTCCGACTCAACGGCGATATTCAAAGGAACAGCATCGAAATTAGCATCCTATGGCAAGGCAACCCCATCAGCACTGTCAAGACCTTCGGGACACGACACTGCAGCCTATGCAACAGGGAGCGACTCGAGATACTGAAACGATCCAGAGAATCGCCAGAAAACCTGATCAACTCCTGCAACGAAATATACGGAGCATGCCGACATAAACCTCGATTTCATAAGTACCACAATAGCCCAAGCACTGATGATTCCCAAGGGGGATGAAAAAGTCAAACAACCGAAAAGTTACCACAGAGTAAAGCCTGTGTTTTGGCGATTCGGCAGTTTGTGCTGATCAAGAGTAAAACTACTTTTAAAATTCAGTCACTTTTTGCTAAAATCGTATGACCAAGAGATATGATTCAATGGCAATGATAGTCTAAAATCTTGAATGTATTCTACGTGATTGGTGCATTGGGGCCATGAAAGAGCAGGAATAAATGTTTTTTTAGTAATAATGTAAGCAAGCAAAACTGGTCCAAACTCCTCCCAAATCATGGGTGGCATGTTCCGAGGCCAACTTTGATTGTTTTGTGTGCATACTAACTAGGGCTATTGAAGAGCAGGAATAAATAGGAAACCCTTCAAGGAGGATGATGCTTTGGAGGACTCCATCGCTCTGAAAAAAGGAGGAATTCATGGGATTATGTCCCAAAGGCCTGCTAAAATGCATAGTTGACAAATTCTCAGCCCAACTATTACAGTATTTGAACCAAGAGATATGATATAATTGCAACTGACCAATTAGCTCAGTTGGTAGAGCATCGGATTCCAGACCCGAAGGTCGTCGGTTCAAGTCCGGCATTGGTCATTTTGTTGCTCTGAAGCTCCCCAGGTGTTGTGTGTTGCAATAGAGCCAACCTCAATCTGGAACATTTGCCACTTGCACGCTTTGTGAGCTATCTCTAGCTCCCTTTTTTTTCTTTTGCACCTTGTAGCATCGATTTGTACCTACCTGGTATGGCCATAGATGTTTGTAATGGTCTCTCCTACTGCTGTGGTGGTCGCAGGTGGTATCCCTTTGGATTTCAACGACGCAAAATCACTACTCGTTCGCCTTAGTACAATGAGGTGCTGGTTTCCTGTACTGTACTGTAGTTAGTTAGATAATTATACACAATCAATGAGGAAACTCACCACTCTTCCAAAGCCTACTACCGGTAGCTAGCAGTGTCATTCTTTCACTAGCACCGGGGTAACGGTAGCATTCGGCCATGCCGCAGAGTTTGGTGTGATACCAGTGTTCCACTAATCTCTGGGTCTGCACCAGGATTCAGGATGGGGTTTCGCTCTGAGCTAATGCTGTAAACAACAACAGAAGCCAATGGCGATAACAATGCCATTGTCGACGTGTGATGCAACGATGCAACATCTGAGGCTTGGTGGGTTATTGCGTCGTCCTTGTGGACAGTTCGTCGCCGATGGGTTCGCAAAACAGCGGTGTGACTCAGTCGAATCGAATGAATCGATTCGATTCTCAAAGCTCGACTTTGTCGGGCCAATAGCATTGGCCACCCGCACCCGTTGCCGCTGCGGTACCTAGCTCGCTCTGCGCTAGCTCGCCCTCAGCTACAGTACATCATACCGCAGGTAGGACCAAGGGATAAGACGTGTGGCCCAGAAGTGGCTATCGTTCTGAACTGGAGTATCTGTCTCTTTAAGTGCCAAGCATAGAGAAACGATCAAAACTTGATGGCTACATTACCAGTAAGCAAAGCACCACGGAAGACGCAACCGAAGATGGTTTGTAGTGCGTACCGGTACTGTGTTTTTCACAATTGCATATGCCTAATATCTTGCTATTGGTGCTGTTGTCGGCGCCGCTTCATGCTTCATGCTTCGTGCACAGGTTTCCTTTGGCTGGTGGAACCGCCAAAGCATTGCTTGAGGGCACGCAGTGGCTGCGTCTCCACCAAAGCTCTTCTTGTTGCTTGAGAGAAGAAAAGTCATGGGCAGGGACAGTATCTTTACTGGTGAGCTGCATGAGACTGTTTGAAATCGCGAGGTAAACTTTCGCCTTGGGGGTCGCAGAGGATACGGTACCAGGTACCAGGTACTGGTAGATGTGCCGTACTGTATCTCGATCTTCGCCCCTCTGCGGTCCTTGGGAGCTGTCACGCCAACAACATCATAATATGTTTGAATTTTTGGATGTGCCGCCGAGCCAATGCTGTACAGTACCGGTAGCCTTTCCTGTATGATATGTGTGTTCACATGGAGGCACCGTACCGGTAGAAGTCTCGTACTAGTATGGGTATTCGGTACGGTAGAGAGGCAATCTAATATCTAGAACCATCATCAAAATGAACGTGACCAATCCCAAAAAATTCCCAATGGTGTCAAGGAGGCCATACGGTAGACTGACTCGACTCGACTCGACTCGGATACGGTGATACTTGCTTCAACGTTGTATGGCTCTGCAGCTCCACTGCGTTATTAGTTGATGGGGGTTATTCCTTGGTTATTTGCCCCCAAAATAATGTGTTCGCCCCCTGTTGTTGACACTCCAACTGCTGGCAAACGCACGAGGACGAGAACCGGAATGCAGCGAGGCTTCTCACTCGAATTCCTCTTCGAAGCCTGCCTGCTCATTCTTCTTTTGTTCAAAGATTTACTCCACAAGTAGTGGGATGTCAACACGTATTCGTTGGGTATTAGGGGGTGGAGAAATCCAGTGCTAACCAAGGTAAACCATGACTAAGACAATGGTTGACCCTGGTTGACAGTGTCAAACCATGTACCAGTAAAACAGTGTCTTTTCAATAGTGATAACAGTGGTTAAAGCAGGTCAAATACTGTTAATAACAGTGGTATTCCGTTGTAAGATAATGGAGGTAGTGTTGAAAAGGCCACCGTTTCGAGAAACAGTAATTGGCAGTGGTTAACTGATCTCATGACTGTCAAAACTGGTGAGAATGGGATTGCATTGATTTTCTCCACCTCCCAGATCTTCAAGTAGACCTCGATTGCTGCCACAGAACAAATGGTTTGGGAATCTCGAACGAGATTTTCTAGCTAGCTAGTAGCCAGGCTGTCAACTGCAAGAAGAGATATCACCAGTAAGTTGCAGTGAGTGATCAACCCTCGCTCATTCATTCATTTCTCATTCATTTGCCGCCACTTTGGCTGTCGACTTTGATTGCCTCTTGTTGTGACAGAACATTGATAAATAAATAACCATGGCCTGGCGAAGCAGTGGCACTACAAATGATGAAATGGTGGACAACCTGAAGCGTAAGTTGATGACAGGAAGCTACCCAGTGAGCGGGTTTCGCTTTTCTTCTGTGATATTTGTTCTTTGGAATTTGTTCCTGGCTGACCATGGTGATGGGTATGCTGCCGTTTTGTGCTGTTTTGTTTTTCTGGTGGATTGATCTTATCCTCGCAGGGTCGCGGATAATCTATAAAGATTGCGTTGCCGGATACCATTTCAGCCATCAACCTGTTGCTTCTTCTTGTTGTTGATATCCCTGTTCTATTCTATTCTTATGTATTACCTCTCACTCTGCTTTTGTTGCTTCCATTAACCATCTCCCTGGTTGGCTGTTGTCGACATCTTCCTTCTTCCTTTCTCTTGCCGCCGACGAAATCCCTCGCCGTTTTTCTTTTTCTCAGGTTTTGGGGTGATTTCTACCCCAGCGGTCGAAGAGGCGTTCCGTCAAGTGGATCGGGCCTTCTTTGTTCCACCGGTATGTTTGTTTGATAGATTCGCCATGGCATGGAGATAATGCTAAGATGGTGGCGGCAGTGGAGGCGAACTCTTATGTCATGGTGTATGTTCTGTTCTTACCGAACCTCTTTTTGTCGTGCTTGACTTGATGGACCGCAGAATCAGAGGGATCTCGCCCACTCGGATCAGCCACTTCGCGAGGGTAACCTTCACATCTCGGCGCCTCATATCTATGGAAGTGTCCTGGAAGCTCTCGAGCTTACACCGCAATCCTCTCTCAGCTTCCTCAATGTGGGATCAGGTACTGGGTACATGTCCTGTATTGTGGCTTCGGTTCTGGGGTGTCACTCCAATAACTACGGTGCGTCCTTGCGCAAATCCAAACTGATCTACTTTGCTACTGACCTATGTACCGGTTCTTGCTAACTTACTTGCTTGTTGTGGTCCTATCTATCTCATCATCAGGTATCGAGGTCTTCAAGGATGTGGTGGAACACTCCAAGGAAGCCACGGTGCGCTGGAAGGCGTCGATCCGCAAGCCTGTCCCGCACATTGAGTGGGTTCATGGGAATGCACTCAATATTAACCCTGACAAGGGCGAAGCGGTCGTTGGATTCGATCGAATCTATATTGGAGCTTCTGTCGACAAGGAAGATCTTCCCAAGATTGCCAACTTATTACGTCCTGGAGGAATCTTGGTTGGTCCAGGTAGGCCCCGTGCTATCTCAATTGTTGTGGAGCTGGTCTCGCTTGGGATGAGCTAATCACGTACGTGCGCTCTTGTACCATACAGTGGAGGATGAACTCATGAAGGTTACCAGGATTGGTACCCGCACTGGCACCCGCAAGAACTCGATTGGCTCCGAGATGGAAACCGATGATCCAAATCCCCTACCTCCGTCCGAGTTCTCGCTGACAGTGTTGAGTGGCGTCCGCTTTGCCACGTTGCTTGCCAACCCGAACATCAGCACTGTCTTGCCCTCGACGGTCTGGAATCCGTCCATTCATTATCAGTACCCCGACAGCTTTCGAAACTCGTGCCGCGAGATTCTCCTTTGTTCCAACGCTCCTCGCAGCCAGAAACCACGCCCGGTTCCACGGGACACCAGTGACAATGTAGCAGGATTGCTACCGCGGGTTCTGTGGATGGAAATTTTGTCGTATACTCATCGTGATTGTAAGTGCGCGAAAGGTACCAACAACAGCATGCTGTTGTTGCTGTGTGGGTGCTTAATTCTCTTTGTTTCTCGCTCCACCACAGGGTTCGAGAGCCCCGAGTCCGAGACGGAGTTTTTGCGCCGTCGCCTCCGGGAAGAACAAGAATCGTCACAGAGGGCTCACAATGCCCGTATGGAAGCAGAGGCTCGATGCCAGCTCGCCGAAGAAGAACGCGATGTCTACCGTGTGCTTGCCCGTCGTTACCAGTTGCGTTTGGAAGCTGCACTGCGTCGAAATGGACGCGATAACCACCACAACAATCATAGTAGCGCGTCGGATATCGAGGAAGACGAGGAGGAGGAAGGGGAGGCGAGGGCAATGAGTGGAAGGGAACAAGCCGTGATCTTTGGCTTGGGGGCGATGCTACGAAGCATCCAGTATGAATCAGGAGGTGATGACGATGAAGACGAAGAAGAGGACGATGACGACATTGACGAAGATGACGAGGACGAGGGCAGCGAACCGAATGAAGCTACTGGAAGGGCAAGTGGTGGCAATGTGCATATGGAAGAAGACGGTCACGAAGAACTGAATGAAGAGATGGATGAGAACGATGGAGACGATGATGACGACAGTGGATCAGTCAGCTACTTTCCCTTGGGAACTCATGGCATGACAGCACATTCCACATCTCTCATTGTGCGTCCGCAGAGGCGCACCGTGTCGATAACAGCTGAAGATTTGTAACAAACCAGCCCAACACAACACCAACGAACGAGCCGAAGCTGGTTCTGTTTGGTGAGTACAATGATTTTGGACCAAGGCAGCAACCAACCAACCAACAAAAGAAGCTCGAAATAGTGCACCTCCTGTCAGCTGTCAGCCAGTCCCTCTATACAATTGCTGTGGTGGTCTCCTTGTGTTTGCCCTGAGAGCTCGCTGTCGGCGGGGTGCACCGAACAAATTGATTCATTTTACACACATTCCGTAGGATATATGGTTCGATTCTACTATTCAGAAATACATAATTCGATAAGAATAACACTAGTATCAAATGAGTTCCTTACATATCACTATCTAGCTAGCTATTGCGCATTGCTAGCTAGCTATTGAGCATGGTGCGACTCTGCCAGCATAAGCATGTGATACAGGGTGCAACGGGGGACAAAATTCACTGCCCGCCAACTGGTCAGGAACCCCTCCACACATGTCTTGTGGATAGGAGTGATGTATGGGGCGGCCCCTGGATGTGTCGTCTTTGGGTTTTTGTCGGCTTGGTGGCCAAATTTGTTGGTGGCAGTGTCGTAGACTAAAGGTTGCATTTTGATTGAAATTGTGAGCAGCGAGTTCCGAGCCGGCAAGGGCATCTTCACGAAATGGTATCTTTTCCTTCATGTGAGTCTCATACAACGGGTCTCGATGTTAATTAAATTTGTCGACGCGGTTCCACATCCAGTCACGAAGTCTGAAGCGAAACATGCCGCGCCAATGTCCAAAACCACACAAGAAAAAACAACGGCAATGGCACTACTTTAGTGTTTGTTCCGTCGCATGCCTCCAGCAATCATACCCAGTAGTTTGTAGTTTCCTCAAGGCAACTCGACTACTAGTATCACTGTTTTCAATAAATCAAAATGCTCAGACCAATGGAACGAAACGGCCATGCTTCGCACAGTTCATCGCCTCAACATCCCAATGCTACCGCCACAACCAGCATCAGCCCCAGCAGTGGCAATGGCAGCAGTAAATTGACCAGGGGCAGCAGCAGTCGACGAATATTCGGCAATGGAATTCAAATGATTGTGTTGATACTGATTGGTGTGGCTCTGGCGTTTAGTGGAATTTTCATGGTCCAATTTGCTTCCTCTGCTGGTCAATATGATGCGGATTTTTTGCCCCATGACAAGAAGGAAATGATGGCATCGCAACCAGGATCACGAGTGCCAAAAGTTGGGACAACTCTGCGAAACACGGCAAATAATAAACAAGTGCAGAAACAGAGAGAAATGACGGATGAAGCTTCCAAACAGCCACTGCTATCAAATCAGGCTAAAATTGGTGCTCAAGCTGCAGAAACTGAACCAATATCTACTGGTACATCCAACAAACCTCCAAAGAATTCTATTGAGAAAAAGAACAGAAAAGTCAAGAAACAACGAGCAGAAAAGACTAAACAATCCACAACTCGCCTAGAATCTGAGGAGCAGGTGGATGATCACGAGCCAGCATCTCACGAAACCACTCCTCCACCAATGGACAAGCCTGATGAAAGCAGCAAGGCCACAACAAAACCACTCAAGACACTCGAAGCACCTGTTTCCTCATCATCATCAACAACAGCTTCAGCCACTAAAATTGAAGCAACATCCAACAAAGCATACGCCTTTCTTCTAGGCGGCATCCCGGAAAAGCCAAGAGATGGGAGTAATCTCATCAAACCTTCCCTGGCCAAGGGAGAACCTTTCCCATACGATTCCTACCGCGGATTACTCTACAATATACTCATATCCGTCAAGACACTTCGAGATTCGGGATCCACTGCGGATATGGTGGTTCTGGTCCACATGGCAACCGCCAACACCAAATTGCCACCCGAGCACACACAATGGCTCACAAACCTGAATATTCGAATCATCTATGTACCAACGGCACCCTCTGTCGTCAACGAATTCAGTACCATACCCTTTGAAAAATTCCGCATTTTGGATTTGATCGAATACAAGCGAGTACTCTACATGGATGCCGATGTCACTCCCCATTGTAATCTGGATTACATTATGGACTTGAGCATGCCAAACGACAACGACGATAGTCCACCCCTACTTCAAGAAAACTTGATTGTCAGCTTGGCAAAAGCACCCGCTACGGGAAGTTTGTTCATGTTGGCACCAGGGCCTGGAAAGTTTGCCAAATTAATGAAGGTCGCGGCGGATTCCGCCAATTCCTTGGGGTGGCGAGATGGACCAGGATGGTCCAAAAGTGGTGGTGGCAGAGTCAATCCGTGGAGAGCTCTCGGCGGTAGTACTCTGCCTGGAAACTCTTACAAGTACACTGGAGCTCAATCCGATCAGGGAATGGTCCATTACTGGACAACTGTAAACCAAGGAAAGGTGTCCATTGTGATTGGTGATGTTGTCGAAAACTGGAATAATGGGGTGCTCATGTCCAACTTGACGGGTAATCCGCTCAAACAGTATTCGTGTCTCTCGGATGACATGGATGGAAACATGGACCGGAGCAGCATGTTTGAAACTCCAAAGGATTCACACATCATGTCCCCGAAAGGAGTGGCTCCCTATCGCGACTTTTCTCAGTGGGGTCATGCCAAAAAGAAGCCTTGGCATTTTATTCAGGCACCGCTCGTGGCATCCGAGGAGGACATGAAAACTCCAGTGGAACGTTGGTTCCATACGCTCCGAAAGCTAGACCAAGAGCTGCAATTGGGTCTTGACTTCCGTGATACAAGTGGCGGGAAAGGAAAATCCAGACAACCTAATTGGCGTCATGTCGAAAAGAAAGAGTGGATCAGCGTCAAGCCGTCTTGGACCACCACGGTCAAGTCGGTGGGTCAATGGGGAATTCGAGGTGTCGACAATCCACAATCAGTGCTACCATGGGAACCGCCAGAATTACTGTCAGCAGTTCCCAAGCCTGCTGGTGGCGATGACCCCAACAGCAATCTTCGATCCATCTGCAGCTGCGACGACCAACCAATTCACACAGATCCCTGTTCACTGCCTGATCAGCAGGTGGAGGATTGGCTGGAGGATCGTTCCCAATTGTCCTTATCAGCAGAGCGCCCTCTCTGCCCCAATGCCGCTCGAAATCATTTCCACGCGGTGGTTCCAGTACATGGCCTGTCGGAAGATGCTGCGCGAGCGTCTGTATGCTCCGTGGCATGCCAAGATTATCCACCGGGCAAATTGTCAGTTTACATCTACGACGATGGGTCTGATCCCACTGGATTTGTGAAGAGTGCCTGCTCCAACAAACAAATTGATCCAGCAGTCAAGATCCAACAGGCCCAAATGCGTTCCCTGGAAGAGTCTGTCGCTCAGAACAACGCGGGTGAGCTTGTTGTAGATTGCCTGCATCCTGCATCTCGCCAGGCCTCCAAGAACTCTCTGCATTTGGCCCTTGGGCTTGTAAAGACGCAATCCGGT
This sequence comes from Seminavis robusta, assembly GCA_903772945.1. Classification (NCBI taxonomy): domain Eukaryota; phylum Bacillariophyta; class Bacillariophyceae; order Naviculales; family Naviculaceae; genus Seminavis; species Seminavis robusta. The sequence goes on from CAICTM010000284.1 coordinate 38,938, forward strand.
GCCAATGATATTGTTCTTGTGCTGGATGGTGGCGATGAACTATCGTCAAATCGGGCCCTGCAGACTATCAACGAAAAATTCATCCAAAAGCCTGCCTGGACCTTCTTTGCTTCCAGCACATCGGCATTGTTGTCGACCGAGGCCGACTTTAAGCCTCGAGAGAACTTCCCGATGGAGGAGATTGGTTCTCCTCTTGGTTTCAAGGCGCACCTGCTAAGTCATGTAAGTCACGCGGACTTCTCGGCAGTTTCCGATGGCTCTGAGCGTTCGTATTTCTACCGCATGTTGGAACTATCGGGAGCGGATAGAGTGGTGTCAATGGCTCTGCAAGCCACCAGACACAAGGACGCCAGAGCTGACGGTGCTTCTCAAATGAGCCTCATACGGAAGGCCCAGCCTGCCACCAGATTGGAACTCCCCGTGGAGGTCGTTTTGACGTGTACAAGCGAAGTTCTTGTCAGGCATCAACTAGATTGGTTGCAAGAACAATCCCTGACGAAATCTCGAAACATCAGTGTCCATCTGCTCATCGAAAGCCCGCAAATGGAGAGTGCGATAGAGTCTGCTGTCAAAGAATTCCTCGCAGACCAAGCCAAAAGCGACGCTAAAGATTCCCTGCCAATAACCGTGAACTTGCAGAAGCAATTTGATGCGACCCAGGGCTGCTCCGATTTTCTGTTTGCGCAGAACCTGCACCACGAAAGGCCCCTCGATCATGTTGTGTTTCTTGATGGCAACCAGTACTGGTCGCCCACGTATCTCGCCAGCCTGACACATCAGCATCGACCCAGAGGCATGACGACCTGGATCGGAAAGCGATTCGACGATCAGAACCCCCAAACAAAACTTGCCGAGTACTCAAACTCCACTTTGTCCTTTATGGACATTGTCAAAGGCAAAAGATTAGACGAGACACGGTTCACGACCATGACATCTGATGCGTCAATCTTCGACGCAAACCTTTGGCTCCTTCATGGTCAAATGGATCGTTTGAAGGGAACTTTTGAAAAGTCGTGCGACCTGTGGGTATCCTACACGTTGGATGCGCTGCTTGGGTGGAGGCAACGGCGACTTGAAGCCGAGACAATCCCGGTGAACATTCCAAGCTCTGACAAGAGTGTCTACGCAAACAAGGTCTTTAGTAGGTTACCCACTGGAAAGGGGCATGATATTGAAAATCTCAGGACAGCAATATCAGAGCAGCTCAAATCCCGCCCCAAGCAAAGCCTCAGCAACGACGGTATGAATCGCCTTTTCGCAGATTTGCAGAGAAAGTTTCATTGGAGAGTTCTGAAAAGGCGAAAAGGCGACTTTGCATCATTGAGCATTGTTCCACCATTGCATGATGACCAGGGCGAGAATGTTGCGCACCCTCAAATCGCACCAGAGACGAAGAGCGAAAAGCGGGCGTTCGTCTGTGCCACTGGGCAGTTCGACCGCTTTGAAGCTGAAAGCAAAATTGAAAATCTGTTTATACCATTGCAAAAAGCTGGATACAAGACAGACGTTGCGTTGATCTTGTCTAATCCGGGAGAAACTGCCTTCACCAACGAAGACTTCAAAGAGAGAAAGAAGATCAAGACAGATTCACATCCTTTTTATGATTCCTTTGAACATGCTGTTGCAGACTTTGAAAAGAACAACGTTAGGGTTCTCTTTCCGAAGAATGGCACATACCCCAAAGTTGCCGACCCTCCTTTGCACAAGGATTACTTTGGCCTCTTATTCGCTGTCCAAGGGCGCGACAAAGAAGCTCAGAAATCGCGCGTCCTAAACCACGCAAGGATTTTTGACAGCTACGTTCGATGCTTGAACTACGCAAAAGCTGCCAGTCTTGAAGCGACTGGCAAGCCCTTCTCATCTTCGAATCCATACTACGACGTTTTCATTCGGATCCGCGACGACGTTGGCTTCAGTAGACCCCTCACGGAAGAAGTTCTGCGAGATGCAGTCCCACCACCACCCAACAGTATCGTCGTGACACCTTGCCGCAGTTGGGAAGGCATCAACGATAGGTTTGCCATTGTCAATCCCGATGCTGCCAGAAGCTACTTTGAGCGTCCTTATGACATCATATCAACAAACAAACACATTGATGATCGTTTGGTTCGCAACCCCGAGTCTTTCCTGTTGTATGCGTTTACGACGGCCAAGCTAAACATCCTGGCCCACCCTGAGCTCCGGAACCTGAACCGAATGTACAAGTCCAGCAGCGGAAAAGTGTCAGTGAATACTGGAGATAACAATCCAGGCTGTCCCAAGCCCAAGTTTTACACATACTTGGATCGCCTGTTCGAGTTGTACAATTGGTACATGTAAGCGTTTAACAAGCTGGGACTGTAGCTGTCGTACCGGTACATGCAGGGAGAGGCGGCTTCGAACAGGACTACGAAGGCACATATCACATTCACGAGGAGGAGTCAGGTTTGTGGAGCCTCAATGTCGGATTTTCCTGACAGTGCCACAAGCAGTTCAGCTAACGAGGAACCTCCAAACAATCACAAGATGCAACGGTTGTTGCCGTGCTTTCTGGTTTGTGAAAACCTCCACGTTGGGAATACTTTCGGTTGGCTGGCCTTCAGGCAGCAATGCACGCCTCACATAGTGAGCATAGAGGGACTGATGGGGCTTGGGCCCACGTTAGGAGGGCCACGGATTGTAGCCGTGAGGCATTATGTAAGAGTTGTATGCACGAACTTGCTCCATTGGCCGCTCTTCTGTCCCCACTTTGGTGATGGCGATCTTTTGCTCTGAGATGAGGAGTGCACAAATAGACGCAACCAGGTATCTAGGATACAACAACTCTTTTACTACAATGCAGCATTACGAAATACAGTAGTTTGATGTACCCTTCGCGATCATCTCCTATGGTCATAGTCCCTTGTCCCATATCCTCGGATTTCTCAATTGCTGCTGTGAGACACCGAACACCCTTCAGGGAAGGTTGTTTTCTCCCGCTGACAGCTTCAAAACTTGTACGAGACATGTGGAGATGATCCATTGCCACGCTCACATGACACCCAGCCCCCTGGTGGTGGGAAATCTAGAGTAGATGTTGCCTTGTAGAAATCGACTTCCACCATGAAATCCGGATCCTGTACCGAAGGGATTTCGGAATCAATAAACCATGTGTCGAAGCTGTAGATGATTCTGAAGGAAAGTTGCTTGCCCTCGTAGGAACTTTGCATGATGTATTTTGGTTTGTTCTCATTCAATTCATCTAGCAAATACACTCCATTCACAGCTTCTGTCCCAGCTCCTTCCACCTTGATCGCAATTGGACATCCTCTATGCTCATCTGTTCTTCCCGTCGAAACCCAATGGCCTTGAAGATTCCGAGGATTCTGAAAGTTCTTATAAGCAGACAACTTGGTATGTGTTAGTGCTTGATTCTTGTAAGCTTCCGATAGCTGCTCAGATGTAGCCAGGCCTGAAGGAGCCACCACGGTTGTCAAATATTGGGGTTCAATTTTTTCAAAAGATATGTGCTTGGACATGCCTGCTGCTGATTTCTTTCTTTGATTGGGGTCAATATCCCTCCAGAGTTTAAGAATCCGAAACAGTTCCCACTCTGGAAAATCCATTTCTAAATCCATAAGGATCTCTTCCACAACAGTTGCATTCAAAGAGGCCACATGATTGGCGGACAGTGATTCTGACCAGGTACCGGTGGTACGAACCCAATCTTTTGCCTTTAGCTGCAGCGCTTCTGGCACAGCATTGCCAGCCATTCTGCATGCATGCAAAATGGCAAAAGATGCACACGGCTGTTTAGCCAAGAGACTTTTTTCAAAGCACTCAAGGACAAGGACTCCCAGGCCACCAAGATTGAAGTAGGAGGCAGCCACTGCCAATGACACCAATGATTCAATTTGATGAGTGGGAACGTCATTTTCCTCCCCATCAGGTGCCTTTCGCTTGTTGAACTTGAGGATTTGCGCTGAATCTGTAAGCACAAATTCCACCACTGCCTTGAGGACACTTCCTGAGAAACTGAGGTCTACAACCGGCAGCGATGACTCTTGAAACTTGCCCAGCAGCATCCCTTTGAAGACATCCGAACGGGCTGCCAATAGAAAGCGATTCGCTGGCACTTCGACTCCATCAGTTCCCTTAAGGACTACATCGTTGAGACTATCATCCGTCAGGAACCTTTCCAGCATCTCATTGCGATTCTTGCAGCAGACTGGTTGCCGCTGATTGATGCTCTTGTCCACCATGGTTGAATATTCGCTGTCGTTCAGGTTTGATGTCTTTCAGAACTCTCTTTTGCTTTTGTTTCTCTCTTGTGTCGCAGCGGCGATGTTGGCTCGAAGATTTAACAGCTCGTGAAACATGCTTCGAATAATTGACAAGGGTTAGGGGTTTTGGAAGCAAGTTGAAGCAAGGATTCGCGATCCTTGGATGCAACCGCCAACGGCAACACTGTCTTCGCCTCAATCCCCACCCCTTGAAGACTCCCAAGCTCACCAACAGCCTTTCGGTTACAATCCCACCCTGTTTTCCTGGAATTTTCGACAATGATGAAGAGTGCTCTTGTTCTTTTGTTGGCTGGCTCTGCCGCCGCCTTCGCCCCTTCTTCCCAGAAGGTTAGTTATTAGTTAGTTGATTCTGGTACCACGGATGCAATCTCCTTGCATTGCCTTGAATGAATGTTCTGACGGAACTGTTTTCTTTCTTCAGGCCAGCACCAGTGCTCTTTCTGCCGTCCTTGATGACATGCCAGGAAACACCAAGCCCGTTGGTCCCTGGGATCCTCTTGAATTGGCCACATTGGGATCTGATTCCACTTTGGCATGGTTCCGTGCTGCTGAATTGAAGGTAAGAAGACCGTGGGCTCTAGCTAGCAATTAAGTTGATTGCTTGTGTGAAGTCCCGTACTAACCGGAACGTACATCCTACCCGATTAGCACTCCCGAGTTGCCATGCTCGCCACCACTGGATACCTTGTCCAAGGAGCTGGCTTCCACTTCCCTGGAATGCTCAGTAGCGATGTTTCCTTCGAGTCCCTTTCCACCATGAAGCCATTCGATGCCTGGACTGCCGTCCCAGCCCTTGGACAGGCCCAAATCTTCTTTACTCTTTTCCTTGCTGAATGCATCAGTGAAGCACAAGGAACCCACTACACAAAGGGAGGAAGCACGCCAACTGTCATCTTCCCCCCAATTGACTTCTCTGGAGTTGACCCCGTTGCATTGAAGAAGAAGCAATCCTCAGAACTTAACAATGGACGTCTTGCTATGATGTGAGTGCTTTGTCTCGGTCCGAGCTCCCGTGATTAGTTCATCCTTTTGTGTCTGATCTTATGTCTTCTCTTTTCATCTTTAAAGTGCTATCATGAGTTTTGTGGCTGAGGCCAACATCCCTGGATCTGTTCCTGTCCTCACCGGCATTGACGCCTGGTAAGCAGCTAATCCGCCAGCCAGCTTAACCTCCTGAATGCTACACACCATTTCAGGCATGTTTTACATACTAGAAGGAGCATAGAAAATAGTTCATCATGGGGCTTGACTTCTACTAGTGCTTCGGTTCATCTTGCTGGATGGAACTTAAACTTCTACTAGCAGAGCGAATTATGTACAGGTATAGAAATAGTTGCACGTAGCAAACAACTTAAAAGCACAAGCATAGCGCAGGCTGAATGAGGTTGGAACAGGCCAGGCAAGACAGCATCTCGCGGATGCGTCAAGCTGGCCAGCAGAGGGTCAGACACGCTGGCATGGAATCCAGAATTCTACACTATCTTCGGCTTCTTTCACATAGGAGAAGGAGCATAGCAACAGTTCACGAAGGGGCTCGGTTTCTAGTTGTGCCTTGGTTTCACAGTTCTTGCTGTCCTCGTCTTGGTACTCAGAAGCGCAGGCGCAGCGAATCAGTCGCGGCAGAAGTAATGCTATGTTTGTATGGCAAGACAAGCAAGCACATTGTTGATGTGTTGTGCGTCCTGTTCAGCTTGCTTGGTTTCCTCGGAGGCTGCGCAAGGGCTACATCAATGAAGGTAGCAGTGTGCAACGAAGATGATCTACGCTTCATGTTAAAAGAAAACTAGGCTACCTACAGCTACACTTACAGCTACAAGTATATGAAAACCCCAACTATACAACTTGCTATATCATCCTCAAGCCTCCTTCAGCAGCCACGGGTGTTGTAGAACTAACTGGATATTCGGTCGGCTTTCTGGATCTGGGTTCAGCATAGCTACAATCAGATCGCGAGACTCAATCGAAGAAGAAGAGGGGAAGAACCAGTGAGGCCCCAGAAACTGTTTTTGGTCAGCTTCAGTGATATTCGGATGCAAGGACGCCACCGCGCTGGATCTCCTCCCTCCTTTCTTCCGAGCCTCGTCGTACCACTTTCGGTACGATTGGAACCGTGGACATCGAAGCAAGTCTTCACCAAAAGGTAGTGAGCGAAACAGCATCGCATACAATATGACGCCGGCGCTCCAAACGTCGGCTTTGGTTCCATCGTACCCACTCTGAGCGGGAGCAGCTCCGGGTGGCTGGTTCTTGACGGCCCTGGAGTCGTCTGTTTGAGATATGATTTCGGGGGCAACGTAGTGAGGCGAGCCAACCACTGAAGTCATCCGTTTCAGTGGTGACGGTGGTTGTTCGTCGTACGCAGTGCTTGTGTTCCCGTTACACAGGACATCTTCAACTCCTCCGCAAGTGAAAAAGGAAAGAGCTGAAGCACCCTGAGAGAAAAAGCTATCCATCGCCTTCATGGGGGAGGCAAAATCCCCATTGGACGACGTCTCTGCGGCCGGAGCGTCCCGTCGTGCATTGTAGTTTGGGTCGCCGTTCTGATCAGGGTGGAGAGAAAGTCCTGCCAGGGTGGGTGGCGGCAGAGAATCTGCGACCGTGTCCTGGTCATTCTGGTTTTGGAGGTGCGGCCCAAACGCTGCAGACAACCCAAAATCGGCAATCTTAAGGGTGCATTCGCCGTGGGGGCCATTGTGAACCAGCAAGTTCTCAGGCTTTAAGTCTCGGTGTGCAATTCCATTGGAATGACAGTAGCTGACTCCACTGGCAAGCTCTCGAAAGAACTTTCTCATGATGGTCTCGTTTTCGTCAAATCCTTCTGGAATCTTTTCACTGTGTACGACTCTGGCTGCATTGCTGCTGATCAAGTCAAACAGCTCACCTCCTTTCACCAGCTCCAGAATCAGAAACATGGTTGACTTGGTGTCTTGAATGTGCTCCAAGACTTCAAAGAGATGCACCACGTTGCGGTGTCGTCCTATAAGCATCATGTTGCGAATTTCTTTGGTTGCTGCTCTCCGTTGTCGAAGCCACCGCAGATATTTGGATGGGACAGCAGGGAGTGCAATATATGCATTGAGCGAGTCACAAAAGACTGTCTTTCTGTTTGTTGATACTGCTCTGTACAATCCACTGAAGGGGCGAAAAGGCGGGGTATATAGGAGGGGATGTGCATCAGCATCAAGTGACAGCAGCGTTGCTTCAAGAAGGGGAACAAGGGCAAAACTTACGTTCTTTGAGCGGTCATGGCTAACGGGTTCGCAATGGCTTGCTTGGATTCCATGGACAAAGAGGCAGTGGAACTCGAACCACCAGTGGCTGATCGTTGGATTGATCTTCCAATGTTGGCAAAGAAATCTGGATGTGGCGCGGGGAGTCCAGCGTTGACTCGATCAATGGCTTCCATCATGTCCTTGAATTCTGCGGGAAAGGTTAGTCAAATAAGCGGGTCAGAGTACCGTCAGAAACCTCAGGAAGCATAGAAATCCCACAGAAGCGTTCAACAAGCTATTCTTACCATTGTCAGATGCACTAAATGGAATGTGCCCCCAGATTTCTATACATCGTGTCAATGGCAACTCTCGCAGCGCATTGTTGGCTGGATCGACAAAGGCTGCGACAAGACTTATTCTCAGCCCCTTTTCCGGCGATCCTCGATCGACTCGTGGTCCTCGCACTTCGGAATTCCGATCTCCACTGTACCGTTGCAGCGTTCTCAAGTTTCGACTATTGGGATTCACCAGCCACCATACATGCCGTTCTTCCATGGGTCGGTGGCCTCGCTTGACATCCTTTTCCATGTCTTCGCCCCTGCGAACGACAACGGCCGTTTTGGTTGCTTCCGGATTCATAATACGAAATCCCACAGGATTGAGAATCTTAATGGCGACGGTTTCTTCCATCAATGTATTGTTGACTGGTTGGTAGCTGCCACTGGTGGACAGACACTGTTGTTCTGCATTAAAGGCAACGGCTTTGGCGTAGTGCTTGGATCTGGAGGGAGCATCAATGGTGTCGACCATGATCACCTGTTGATCGGTGGGACTGGTAGCTTCTATAGCAGTGTCCTCTTCGTTGCGCAGGGTGACCGATCCGGCCGTCGTGGATGGTCCCGTGAGTTCTGTTCGATCACTCTTGAGGCTTCTGCCATTGGACGACATGCTTCGTTTGCCCTGTCCTCGTTCGGAAATATCCAGGTCCATGGCGGCGGGTGCACAGAATAAAGAAAGGGGCATAGTAGAACCCCCACCGCTGGTGGATCGTTTGCTGGTCTCTTCTTCGGGAGCGACAATGGCAACGGTATCATCCCCCGACAGGTGTCCACCGGCAGCACCATCATAGAATCCAATCCGAACGGGGTATTCCTCAATAGGTCGTAGTCGATGTCCTTCGTAGACGACGCCGGCCACTCCCCCACCGAGATAGTTTCCTAGTTCGTATGTGGGTACGCTATCGACGCCAATGACTTGTCCATCGTATGTATCTACTCTCCGACAGAATCCATCTCGTTCTTTCATGAATTGCTTTTTGTAAATGTAATCTCGTTCTTCCTTTTCTTCCATGGCATCTTGCCACTGAAACAAGGAGTCTCTATCGGGTGATTTCGGTGATTTCGGCTGTGGGTGGATGGATATGCAGAAGAGAAGGAAATCAAACAAGGAAATAGATAAGTGAGAAGACCACACTCCAAACTCAATACTTTACCAGCATGGAAGTGAGCAAGGAATTATGCCACCTGGGTATCCAGATAACATGTTTGTCCAGGTATCTGTGGGTATATAGATAGTTGAGCAAGTTGACACGCACCTTTCCAATACTAGTGATGGGTGTTTTCTCTGGCGACTTGGGTCCACTGGTACTTTCTCCTGCCTGCTGCACGGGTTCATCAAAGGGCTGCTGCTGTTGGGCTGCATGGCTGGGGGATGATGAGTACCATCTCGGTTCATCGTCCGCAGATTGTTCTTGTTTGGTGGGAGAGGATCGTTGTTTGGCATTCATAGGACTACTGTGGTTTTTGTCGCTTTTGGGTAATAGTTGGCGCAATCGTCCCTTCATGCCTTTCTTTTGGGATCGTTGTTGTCGGCTTGCCGCCAGCGTGGGTTCCTTGGATGTTTGTACGGAGAGTTCCATTTCATCCTTCTTCTCGTCGTCGACAGTAGAAGATCTCCCCGAGAAGCGACGGACAGCGGGAGATGAATTGCGAGAGCTATTGCGAGTCGAAGTGGGGGCACTGCTTTGGCGATGACTGCTGCCTGGACCTCCAATCAGACGAGATTTCCAGCTGCTTCGAGAAGACGATCCCGTGGCTGGAGCACCCATAGAGGCTGTTCGAGCAGGCATACTGACAACAATCTAAAGGACGGAGAAGAAGACTCGACTGCTTGGCCTCAGATAGAATCTGATGGGATGGCACGACCGTGTCTTGAGCTGGTAGCAGATAAAGAGAGACCTGAAGCTGATTCTACCTCTCTCTCAGTGAGGGTATCCTCGCCTACTTGAGATAATGCAGCTGCTGATCTTTGACTCTACAACCACAGCAACAACAACAGCCTTCAAAATAGCTTCTTCTTATCTTCTTCTGTGGTTGTCTTTCTTTTCCACTACCTCCATGACCACTTGACTTGTAGACGGCTGGCTAGCTAGCTTACAGTAGCACGATACTTGCTTCGATCGTAGCACTCACACTGTTTTCGGCATCCACCGAGCATTTTCCGATTTAGCGAAGCCACATCGGATGGAAAAGGGCGAAAGCGCCGAATGGCTCGCGCCACGCAGGCTAAGTACCATTGCCAATGTCGGATGTCAAGCATTCAGTCTATACGTTGCGGAGATTTAATATATGCATCGTCCACTCACGCGTGAATCCAGTCCTTTCCCACGGGAAAGACATCACTTTCAAGATCCAAAAACAACAAGGGGGGTTTTAGAATAGGGAAATTATCTACGGAAGCCAGCCGGGGCCAGGCTTAAGCAAAGAACAGTCGAAATTCAGGACTAGGTTCTGTGGGATCAGGGGCAAGAAATTGAGGACAATTACGGGGGGCAAAGGGTTTGGCTTTGCGGGATCCACGGAGACATAAATGGGTAGCTTTCACAAGGGCAATTGAGATACGGGTCTGCATGAAGAACAATCTGATTTCTGATTCTGATACATTATCTCTTCCCACCAAACAGAAGTACCGGTAAGGGTCTTTGCCATCAGATACCGGTAGATAACCCTGAACCAATAGTCCTAATCGGTCCCACCACCGCATTAACCCATTGAGTATCCTCCCTCGGATTGATATCTCTAGCTTTTCAGCGAGATCCGCTACGATACCCTGATCACCTCAATCGTGCCACCGTTACCCAAGATTCTCTGAAGCTACCTCTAGGTATCGATCAGTCTGAAGTTGAAATCATGGCTTCTGAAACTGATGAGCGTGTTTATTCCACCAATGATCCCCTGCTCTTGGGCCACAAGGATCTATGGGTTGGAAACATCCTTTCATTCTTGGGAATGGGACACTTTGCTTTTGTTGGAGCCGTCAACAAGCAGATGTACCAACTTTACGAGGAATATTGCGAGACTGTGAAGGATCCTCCTAAAGTGCGTGCGGACATCCCTGGCGGAAGAAATCGCCAGGCTACCTGCAAGGATACATTCTACAGTGCAGCATTCTACAACGAATCTTGTGCGGAATTCTGGCGGGGCCACAACACTACTAGTCCATCGCCACGCTTGGTCTGCAACGCAATTGCCAAGCTGGGAAATCTGCGGGTTCTTCAATGGGCATGGGAAAAGGAATTTCCCTGGTCTGTGGTAACCTGCAAAGCTGCCGCAAAAGGTGGACATTTGCATATCCTAGAATGGGCGAGAGACAATGGTTTTCCATTGGACAGCACAATTTGCCGGGGGCGGCTGCTCAAGCTGGACACCTGCATATTTTGAGATGGGCGAGAGGGATGCCACTGGGACTCGACGAAAATATGCTATGATGCTGCCAATGGGGGGCATCTAGAGACTCTCCAGTGGGCTCGCAAAAATGGATGCCAATGGGATGAAGTGGTTTGCTCCAATGCTGCCGCAGGTGGATACTTGGAGATGCTGAAATGGGCCAGAGACAATGGATGCCCTTGGGACGACCTAACATGCTACAATGCGGCATTATATGGACACTTTGAACTATTGAAATGGGCTCGAGAGAATGGATGCCCCTGGGATGAAAGGACATGCAGTGCTGCAGCTGAAGGAGATCATTTGGATATTCTGAAATGGGCTCGAGAAAATGGATGTCCCTGGAATGCTTACACATGTGCTCGAGCAGCTGTTGGTGGCCACTTGGAAGTCCTAAAATGGGCTAGGGAGAATGACTGTCCATGGGATTCAGAAACAATGTTTTGGGCTGAAGACCAAGGCAATCTGGATATCCTTCAGTGGGCACGTGAACATGGTTGCCCCGAACCGGGACCCGATGAGTTGGGTTGGGTTGGTTAACTTGCCTCCGGTTTTGACAAGGTTGGATAACACGGGATGCCAAAACAGAGCCCATCCATTTCCTTGCCGCCAGCCACCTAGTAGGACCGGCTACTATTGATAGAACCAGAAGAGTGATTGAACATTCTTCAATTCACTCGAACCTCTTGGGAGTCGAGTCCATCAGCAAAAAAGAATTCTTGAAAAGTAGCTTCCTAAAATTTCTCGTGGCGTCAACACAGACTTCGTCGAATTGATTTCTCATGGAAGCTCTCGCTTGTTCTGCACGTTCGCTACGATGTGCTGTTGTGTTTCAGTGCGTTGGTACACCAACAGAAGCAACATAAATTGTTTGAGAATTATGTTTATTGGCATCAATTAATTAATCTATTGGGCAGTACCAGGTAGTATCGGTGCTCCGTCAATCAAACAACTGGTTGGCTTGTTGTGTGTGGCTCCTCGTTGTCCCTTACCTTCCTTTCTTCTTCTTCATTTCCATCATATATTCAATTCATCATTTATTTCCTGACTCCACTACAGTACGGTAGCTGTTTTAAATTAAGCAATATCCAAAGCAGGTAGCACAAAGTGGAACATTCCGAGCTTGGCCTGCAGAGGCGTGGAACTCAAGGGTGTTGATCCATCATCGCCCAAAACGACGAAGTTGTATTCTCCTTGCATGCGTGCTACCGCCGGTGTCTTGTCCAATTTGGGCTTGACACTCAAGGGAGCTGTGCTGGTATACTCAAAACTCTCGCCAGACTTCAACACTGGTTGGCGCCCAGTGACACCTGGTCCTTGCACCACGTCCTTGTTGGAGCTGCCAATGGTCTGAATCTCAAAACGACGCGACACCAATTGGATCGCCTTCTCGGATTCGTTGGTAATGCGTATATTGTAGGCAAAGCAGTGCTTGTCCAAGGATGAATCCGATCGTTCGGGTCTGTAAGACGACGTCACCTGGACACGAATATCTTCCGTCACTTCCTCCGAGGAATCATTCAATTTGGCGGTAATATCACCCGTCTTCATATCGGCATCTCCGGGCAACGTCGAGGCAGGAGCCGCCGAAGGTGTCGTGGCGGGCTTCGTGGCGGCTGGAGCCGGGGCACTGGCCTCAACTGCATCGTCCTCGTCGTCATCATCCTCTTCTTCCTCCTCCTCATCGTCATCGGCCCTGCTAAAGGGTTGCACACGCTGATCATCGGGGAAAATGAAATGGAACATTCCCAATTCGGCGGTGGCTTCACCACCCGCTTCAATCTGTGCTTCCGTGGCGGTATCCTGTCCGTCCTTGAGGGTTACGTATCGGTATTCTCCCTTCATGCGAGCCGCAATAATGGTGGTCCCAATGGGTCGCACACTGAGAGGGGCAGTCGACGTGTACTCAAAGACTTCGCCAGGTTTCAAAACGGGAGTTCTTCCCGTGACACCTTCCCCCTGCACGACATCTTTCATGCTGGATCCGACGGTCTGAATTTCGAATCGACGTCCCAAGAGCTGAATGGTGTCGGTGGGAGAATTATTGGTGATGCGGATAGTGTACTGGAAACAATGCTTGCGCATGGGAGGATCGGATTGTTCCTTGTTGTAGACCGACGACACTTCCACTTCCAACGGTCCCGTGGTGGTGGTGGACGACGATTCAATTTTGAGATCAGCCAGATCTCCTTGCGTGACATCGCTATCGCCTGGAAGACGAGGACGTCCACCCGAAGCTTCGGCAGCGGCCGCTTCTCGCGCCTTGTCGGCACTGGATTTCTCGCCCGAATCCGCGTCACTGGTGCTGCTGCTACTGCTGGGAGTGACGGCAGAGGACTCACCCGACTGTCCCAATTGCTTGCGACGGACCTTCTTGACTTCTTCCCGTGCTTCTTCGAGTGCTTTTTCCATACTCTTGGTTCGATTCTCGGGTTCTTCCGGTAGCTTTCCCAAGATTTCCTTGGCCCGATCACGCTTCTTCTTGTTGTCTTCTTCAATTTCATCCATGAGTCGTCGCATGACCCGTTCTCGTCGTTCCTTGGCTTCTCGGTCTTCTCTCAATCCAGGATTGCGCATATCTTCTTCGTACTGGCGCTTTTCCTTTTCGATATTTTTTGATCGTTCCGCCATCATGGCCCGTCCACGGGCCGCTCGATCTTGCCGGATTTCTCGCTCCAAGACGGCCGCGGCACGAGACGGACTAATCCCAATGTCGTAAATTTCCGTGTGCACGGCATATCCCTTCTGGCCAATGGTAATACCGGGTGGTGGTCCACCGACCTTTTCGGCCAACTTTTTCAAATAGTTAATCTCTTCCTCGGGATCTCCCAATTGAATGGCATCACGAAGTCGTTCGTTGATGGCAAACCAAGGATCCCGCTCGTACCGGCGCTTCATGTCATTATTGGCTTCGACCCATCCAGCGTGATCCTTGCGCATTCGGAGATCGGGCAAATCATTTTTGCGCACTTGTCGCATGACGGTGAGATTTTCCTTGCGTTCTTCGGGTGACATGGTCTGCGTGAGTTGCTCGTCACTCGCGCGGCTTTTCAATAATTCCTCCTTGTCTTCGCTCTTGAAATACCGAGAAGGACGAGGCTTGATGATGGGATTGGGATCCCACGGATCGAGCTTCAAACCGGTAAAGGGAGACTTGGCACCCGAGTAACTACCGGCCAATTCCATATCGTCATCTTCCTCTTCGTCATCGTCGTCATAATCATCCTCGTCTTCATCGTCATCATCGTCTTTGGAGGATGATTTGTCCATGCCCAGAAATCCAGCAAACAGCTTGGTAGATGAGTTGGACAGCCATTGAGGGGTAGGACTGATGATGGAATTTGTGCTTGTGGTGGTCTTCCAAATGGCAGTGGAAGGAGTAAACGCACCCACAAAGGGAATGCTCACAGCATGGGCCAGAAACAAACTGACGGCAATCGGTGTGGCCTTCATGGTAGTATTTTATTTATTTATTTACCACAGACAAAATGACACAACAACACACCACCCAAGATCTCTTAATTGAATAATGACAGAAAGGTATGGATTTGATAGCAATCAATCGTGAAGCAAGCAAGGACCTCGCTCTGCTTTGTTGCTGAAATCAAAAGAATGACACAGATGGATCTGTTCTTCTCTCTCTTTCGAGTTATGCGAAGACTCACGAACACAATCAAGATGGCCCGATCCGGTTGGAGTGAGAAAACGGGGAGCGTCGCCTGTCACAATTCGAAAAGGTATAGAGGTAGTTAATTTCTCTTATATATCAACATACATAAAGTAATTTGAGATTAACAATGCCTATTACTTCAGAATTTCGAAGAATGCTTTCCATCTGCGAGCTGGTCCTGACATCTGTATGATCTCTCGCTTTGGATTTGACTGACGTCATATTATCAGAGAAAAAGATCCACTCATCATGCTGCCAGCAGGCTGTCATTGGCATTCGACGAATTTCTACAACAGGCTCCTTGCATCTTGCATGCAAGGTGTTGCGAGGACTCTAGACTACAGTACTGCGTAATTTAGGTTTTGAGGAATGAAGATGGTATCAACACCTAAAAAAGGTACCTATAGAACCCTAATTTTGTGTTAGCTGCTTTCTATATATGCATTACTATTTTATTTTTATTGCACTCCTTGCAACGCTTGATAGGATTCGGACAAGAACTCTTGGCAGGCATCCCGTATTTCCCGACTGGCACTTTTCGTTTTTTCCGTGCTATCTTCTTGCCATTCCTTTTTGCGATTCCCTCGTCCTTTGGAATACATTTCCGACACAGCCAATATGCGATCAATATGCGGTTGGCCAATAGGAACTCCCATGTGCGTGGGTAGAATGGTCTCGTACATGCTTGTCGGGAGGGTATCGTAATTGACGGCACGACCTTTTCCATTACTTTGTTGAATGTTGGACAAGGCCGATTCGGTAATGGTAGCCAAATGAGCGGCACAGAATTGTTCCGGTGACAAGTCGGATGTGGAGTAATGTCCGTGTCGTTTGGCGACTTGTAGTGTGGCGAGGGGAGGTCGATGCAACGATCGTAAACAATTGGCCTGCTTGTAACCTCGTGCCAGATGCGACATGATGACTTGTACGGGTTCGCGGTAGACAAATATCCAGGGTGTATCGGGAAATGCGTGTCGAAAGACGTGAATGTACTTACTGCCCACGGATTGAATTTTGAAAAAGACGCGTTCTTCGGACGGATCGTTGGTCCGACTCATCATGTACAAGACATCTCGAACAATCATGGCGGCCTGATCGATGGTGCAGAGTTCAAACGCATCGCCACAGACTTTGAACGCCGTGACGGGAGGAGGACTTTCGGAATAGACGCGATGTTGTGTCGGATTGGAGGCAATGAGTGTATTGGCGACCAGGGTAGACCCACAACGACTTTCGTGAAAGACAACGCCCGTCACATTGAGTGGTTTGGGGACATGGATATCAGTAGGTTGTCGTGAATTCGTTTCGTCCATATCCCGGGCCATGGCGGCAATATCCAAAAGTGGCAGTCGGACTCGGGTGTTTTCGCATTTGTGGGAATTTTGAATGACATCTCGAAACATGGGGACTGTTGTGTGTGTGTGTGTGTGTGTGTGTGTTTGCAGAAAACGTGTATTGTTGTGATGAGATAAGATAACAAAAGATGAGATGAGATAAGATAACCAAAAAGATAATACACCAACCAGCAGATCAGAAAGAAGAAAGCAAGACACATACCAGACGACGGATCCTTTTTGTGGGCTGCCCAATTGACTTTGCAAAAGATCCCATAGATCCCCGCATAACTATCCGAAGGCGCTTGCCGTAGTTCCCTGGATACCACTTCGATATCCACCAAATTCAAATCGGCTGCCAAGATACGTTCGGCGTCCCTACCCATTGGCTTCTTCAGGCGTCGCCGTCGGAGCTTGCTAAACAGAGATTGTCGGTCCGTTTGCTCCTCATTCGCATTGGAATACTTTTGATCTAACATATACAGACACCCAATAGATATCACAAACACTAACAGTACGACGCCAATCTTCTTCCCAAGCTTTCGCCGTGCCGCAGAACCATCGTTTTCCTTCATTGTAATATCATTTATCATCTAATTCTGTGGTCTCTGCTGTGGTCTCTGCCTTTGCGACGACCGAAAGTGGCGTCTTTGGTTTCTTATTGTAGGAGGCCAAAGCAATCTACGACAGGGATGAGGATACCGGTAGCACTCGGTGCATTGCACGTGTGGCGGCTCGAAACGCGCCACAACAAAGGGCTGTCCAACTGGTGCCTCGCTATGACGTCAGCCCAAGTGAGGGAAGAGGAACAACACAATGAGGATCAGCTCCCTTCCTTCCAACACAATGGACAGTGCATGACAATGATCTGCGACGGTCATGAAGAACATGAGCAGTGAACAGAGGGAATCGAGGTTAGCAAGTGCTACTAGAAGAGATTTTGTGCCTAGAAGAAGAATCGGTCCAGTAGGAACGAACCGACAAGTTTACTAAATAATTTCTTTATTATGGAAATTCAGTAGTCAATTAGAGGCGTGCCGGCTCGAACCGGTCCAAAATACAGACCGGGTGTTCCATTAAATAAATTATGACGTCATCGTATGACATGCAAACGCTCACATTTTCGATCAACCCACATAAGAAAATTTGGTTTCGTGTGCTTTACGTTCAGCGACCATGTGCAAAAATTTCGTTCGCTACACAACGTTGAGAGGGAGTCAACCACGATACAACCTATCTTTCTATTTTGAAGGTTGTAGTGCTGATCCCAATACCAGTTTCATTCAGATCCATAAGTCTGTAAGGTTCTTCGGGGCAGCAACTGTGTCCGTAAACATAGACATAGCAATTGATACAGTGGTACGATTGATTACTCTTCCGGGAAATCTTTTCCAGAAGATGTATGTTCGATTTGAAGAGCGTTGAAAGGAATGCAAGATTGACTGGAGTAAACCGTATCTTTTAGCTAAAACTAGAATTGTTCAATTTCTGGAGCAATTACTATGGTATAAGGTTGTAATAGAATTTGAACAACAACCTTTTATGCTAGCTATCAGGGTTTTTAGCCAACGGAAGGTAAAGAGAGGAGCAACTCCTGGGGTATCAATCCGAATCGGACGCACGAAAGAAATGGACCTGAAATTCAGTTCAGATCATTTCAGTTGTCGGTTCATTTCAGTTCATAAAATCTCAATCTCAAAAACCAAAACCGAAAGTCGAATCTATGCCATTTTCAACCATGCCCATAATACCCACCATTGTATCCGCCATTGCTCGGTCCATTGTTTTGTCGACCATGATCATGACCACGACCATGACCATCGCTTCCGTTGTGTCCTCTAGGTACGTAATAGCCCCGGTCATGATGCATTTCATTCTGTGCAACGTATTGCTGACCATTCCAATCTCCACGATATTCTTTGCGGTAGGGAAGTGGATTGGATCCGTCATGTCGAACCATCATGGGTCTTTCATAGCTACCTTGATACGGTTCGGGAGGAGTGTATTGTCGTGGAGGACCGGGCGGTGGCCCGGGTGGAGGACCATGGGGAGGCGGATAGGAATGATGGTGCACTACGCTAAAAGCTAGTGTAAAGATCTTTCGAGTGTTTTGAGTTTGAGAGAATGAAAGTTATGAGAGGATTAGAAAGCTATGAAAACTAATCAACGAGAGAGATCTACAACCAAAGGATCGTAGATCTGAACTCCCGCGGGAGACTGTAAAGTGTGATAGAGTAGGTTGCGGTGGCAATCCTACTCACTCCACGATCCAAAAACGGAGTAATGCACTACGCTAAAAGCTAGTGTAAAGATCTTTCGAGTGTTTTGAGTTTGAGAGAATGAAAGTTATAAGAGGATTAGAAAGCTATGAAAACTAATCAACGAGAGAGATCCACAATCAAAGGATCGTAGATCTGAACTCCCGCGGGAGACTGTAGAGTGTGATAGAGTAGGTTGCGGTAGCAATCCTACTCACTCCAGCCACGATTCAAAAACGGAACGCGTGGAAGATTCGTCTAGCATTTATCTAGTAGCGTGGAATCTCTCCACGCCAGCTAAATATCTAGCGCGATGTTTCACCATCGACCTAGTATGACTAGCGGTCATGAGAACCCTGTCTCAATGACTATTCACGAAAGACTCAGTCATGAGTCGAACTCAAACCCTATCTAGGATCGAGTCGCGAATAAGGCTAAGAGCCGTGTATTGCATTCGCCCCCTGACAAGGGTCACGGAAGGCACGACATCAGTCGGACAAGGAGAACATATGAATTAAAGTGCGGGGCACTCTCCGGAGATTGGATGTAGACATGTGCGTCGCACGATGGCAATCCTACAAGGGGATCAGGCCTTGTATGGGTGTAAATACCTTATGTTCCAAGTCTGGTAGACTGTGCCGCTATTGGCGGTAGTATGTCGGAGCCGTACAGTGCCATTGTTATTGACTCGGTCTGTGTGGTAAGGACCTTGTGCGTTGGCTGACCGTATTAACGGTTCTGATACTGATGAATCATCATAGTGTCGTTGACATGGTGTTGATGAGGGACACGTGCCGTGTTCTCCTTATCGGTGTTTTTCTGGATAAGTCGTTGGCGACGTTCCTTAATGTATTTCCGGTTTGCTTTGAAACGGATGTGGTGAAGCTTGTCACGATTGACGCGCGTGAACTTGCGACGAAGTCCATGTTCATCCCGGAGAGTCTTCTCGACCTCTACGCGGGACTCACGTTCTCTTGTCCATGACGACCGGTCATGGATACTGGGTAACCCACGTCTGGTTCAGAACGATGGTTACTCCGTCTGCTGTCTTGGAGCAGCCCTTGGTAGTTCATTGGTCCAATGAATCTACGAAGTTACTTCCTGTTGGTAGGAAGAGCGATAGCTGGATCGCATCTGTTATCTTTTTAGTTAAGAGTTGGCTTCCTTCTCGAGAAGTCCAATTGTCTAGATACTCCAGTTCTTCCTATCGAGGAAGGCCTTGGTAGTGTTGATTTCAATCCCGACTTCTTGGAGTCTTTGGGGAAAGGTCATCCTACTGTTCAACGCGATCTGCGAGATCGACGTCCGTTAGGATGAGTTGATCATCAACGTATGCACGGACATTTTCTAAGTCATGCATGCGTGCTTTCATCTTCCTTTGGAAGATGTCGGGACTATTACATAGGCCCATTGGCAACCTCTGGTACTCGTGCTTTCCCTTCGGGAGTGCAATGGCATAGTGTTGCTTCGAGTGAGGTGACAGCTCGATGTGGTATTGTCCCGTGTTCAGGTCTAGACTGGTAGCGCACTTGAATCCATCTGGGTTCAAGAGCATGTCCTGTATTTTTGGGATAGGATAAGGCTTCCGCTTGATCCGTTTGTTCGGTTCCCGAAAATCCGAGATGAATCGTGCAGATCCCTCTTTCTTGGGAATGATAAAAGTTGGTGCCGCCCACTTGGAACGATTCACCTTCTTGAGTGCCCCTGTTTCGCAGAGACGTTCAACCTCCTTCTTAAGAGTGTTGGTATGGACCCGTGGAGTAGGGTGAGCCCTAGTGTAATAGGATTTAACGTCGGGACGAAGTTCTACTTCGTAGTCGTCCATTCGCAACTCTCCCAAAGTATCCTCGACTGGGTCGAAGCACTTGGTTGAAAAGGCATGAGGCAGTTCTTGCTCCTCCTTGTTTAACGGATTTCGACTCTGGCATATCTGCCTTAAGCCTATTTGTTCGTATGTCGTATCAAGGAATCTTCTTGGACTATTTGCATGTCGCTGACAGCTGCAGAATCGGAAATGGAGAAGTTCTCCTTTCTATTGTGTTCTCTCTTTCGCCGGGAAAAATGCTGGTTCCACCCAATGACATGGTAGTGAAATCAAACTTGATTCTTAGTCGCAGAGAGTTCTTGACCTATTATCACGTCTTGCGCCCCAAGTTCTTGGTGACGTGTAATTCCACTTGATAATTCTATCATCGTGGAACTCAGGAATCCGAGTGTGCCCTTACACTTCGTGCGGGGTTCAATTCCTTCATAGAAGCAGTCCGTAATGTTTGGACGCCCCCATGATTCTTCCACCTGGCTAAACCAGCACAGCAGCTTCGCACCACTATGACGTGGATTTCCACTCATCGGAGTGTAACGGTTTTTGGTTTCCCTTTTTCTCGTCTGTTAAATCTAACATAGACGATAGGTTTGAGGTCTCTTGTCTTGCGACGTTTACGAGGTGGTTGGCCACGGACGAGGTTAACAATGCTAAATGGATCGTCAGAATCTAATTGAGCAGCTTCTAGGCAATCATCTAATTTGCCGTAGACTTCATCAGTTGCAAACAATTCTTGTTTACTAGTTAGTGAGATATCTTCATCACTTAGGTCTGAGAAATCGGAACATGGTTCCGTTGAATCATCATCCTGGCCTAATCCTCGGACGGAGATTTCTCCATCCGATTGATTGAAATCGAAGTCGGCAAGAGCCTTGTCGACTGCGGCCATTTTCTTGTCCATCATGTTGAGGGACCCGACAGAGGAGTTATCCTCGTTATCAGAGTCATCCGACTTGCGCTTGGCAACATGGTTGCATTCGCCTTTCTTCTTGTGATCGGCCTTGACAGCAGCGGTGGAGACTTTCTTCATAAGGACAGAAAGTTCTTTCTTGGTGTAGGACTTGGCATCGTCAGACTTCCGTTTCCAAGTCTTGTTCTTGTTGTACGCTGGCTTGCTATCGTTGCCAGACGAGGACTTGGACTTGAGTTTCTTCAGAGTCATGCAGTCAGCAGTATCGTGAGTGCTGGACTCGTGGTAGTCACACCACTTTCCTTCATTCTTGGAGGAGTGGTTGTTGTTGCGGCTAGACTTGTACTTCTTGCTACTGCTCTTCTTCGAAGTAGCTTGCTTGGCATCGCTGCCTTTGTCAAAGTCTTCAGCAGATTCATTGCGCTCACAGAATCCAATGAGAGACGTCATCTCGGCAGTGAAAGGATCAAAGTCGTGTTCGTCCATCTTGCACATCCAGGAACGAGGAATGCCATGACAGATGATGTCAATGAATTCGTCCTGGTTCAACTGTTGATTGGCACCGAAAGGTGGCAAACGTGGAAGTTCATCGGTGTTCATCCGAGTGAGGTTGTTGGTGTAGGCACGAGTTGTCATCTCGCTAGGCTTGCGCATCTTACGACGCATGAAGCGTTTCTGTTTTTCGAGAGCCTTGTAAGGACAGGCTTGTTCGATAACCGCGTTGATTCCAAAGGCGATGTCAGCATCACTTAGGGCGGGTTCTGTTGCACCGTCCCATGCAGCCTGGACATGAGCCTGGAATTGGACTTCAGTTTCTCCAGAAGTCACGTCGCGTGGAGCAATTGCATTCACAGCAATTTGTCGAAGGGCGTTATGGCGCACGGCACGACTGCCTGCACACCCAGCTTCGTAGGCACTCTTTGCAGAGCTGGAAGTCATCTCCTTGAGAAGACGATGTTTGTCGTCGGGACCAGCAAGGTTGAGTCCAACCTTCTCCATATTCGTGGCCCACTTGATGGTCTCACGTGGAGTGTTGGAGCCATGGATGATGGCTACCTTGAAAGTGTACTTGGCACTGGCTGCATCTGCAGGAATGGTGCGAAGTTTGTAGGTGGTTGCACGAGTGTCGTCGACCTCATTATCTTCGTCATTGTCAACAAGAGGAAGAATGGGTTTGTCACGCAACTGTTTCTTGAAGTTGCT
Organism: Seminavis robusta; assembly: GCA_903772945.1. Classification (NCBI taxonomy): domain Eukaryota; phylum Bacillariophyta; class Bacillariophyceae; order Naviculales; family Naviculaceae; genus Seminavis; species Seminavis robusta. Next base: position 61,334 of record CAICTM010000284.1, read on the forward strand.
GAACGCATGCTTTCCTTGAGCAATCTTCATGGTGAAGGAATAGGTTGAGGGTAGCTGAAAGCTATTGTGTTTGTTAACAAAATGCACTACGCTAAAAGCTAGTGTAAAGATCTTTCGAGTGTTTTGAGTTTGAGAGAATGAGAGTTATGAGAGAGATTAGAAAGCTACAAAAACTAATCCATGAGAGAGATCTTTGTGAAGCTCATTGAAGTTGGTCTCCCGTGGGATGCCTCGACGTGTGATATCGTAGGCTATGGTAATAACTCTACGTACTCCACGGTCCATTTTCGGAATGCGTGGAAACTTCAGCTAGTTGCTGTCTAGTAGCGTGGAAGCTTTCCACGCCGGCAAAATATCTAGAGCGATGTTCCATCGACAACCTAGTATGACTAGCAGTCACGAGAACCCTGTCTCAATGACTATTCGCGAAGGACTACGTCATGAGTCGAACTCAAACCCTATCTAGGATCGAATCGTGAATAAGGCTAAGAGCTGTATATTGCAAAAGCAACAGGAACCTGCTTAAATCCAACAAGAGGGGAAACATGCATGTTCAGTTTGGTCTCTCCTGCTCTGAGAATGTTGGCCCTTACAAGAGCAGATAAACTGTTTTGAACCAGTATGGTTCCAATGGACCAAGGATGATGAGTGCAACTTTAGACGAAAGGGGTTTTATGAAGGAACCTGTCAAGGATATCCTTAGAATTGGGGCAAAGGGTGGAAGATTGGCCCGAATGGACTTGTGCCAATCCTGGTTTGGTGCAAAGGATTCAAGGCACCAGAAACATATTGCTTGCAATCATCTCAGGTTTCAGGTTCAAGATGAATTTGATCCCAGAAATGCACTGGTCTTTGAAGCCTTTACATTGGCTGTCAATCCCCTTGGGGGGTGTGGGGTCTGCCCCGGAGACGGGGGCCTGGACTTCGAGGAATGGAAATGCATGCATGGTCAGGGCTTTGATGGTCTTCCAGACAAGGGCATCATAGAACAGGCACTTGAATGGGCAGAAGCCTGCCAGTACGTCACTTCAATCAGCTCTTCCTGTTTAGATGGTTGGGAGCAGGAGGCCCCATATCTCATGCCAGGATTCCCAGTGAAAGCTTTTTTCCGAGACGGTGTTGGCTCAGAGGGAATCATTGTTACAGTTGACAACCATACGAAAGAGATTATTTGGCTGGCACTCACATGCCGTGCTTCTGCCGATAAACAAGGGAACTTCATATCCACCCTGATGAGTGCTCTCCACCTACTGAAATGACAGCATGAATTCAATGATCAGGATTACCTGACAGAGGTAGTAACAGAGTTCATGTGCACCCTTTGCTACCTACCCGGTATTTATACCTTCACCCTGGTGGCTGGACAGAGGCAGAAACATTGGGACAGGTTAGCCAGCCATGTTTGCCGTGGAGGATTGGCCTCCTCACTTATAGAAGAAGTGAAGTTCATCAACAATGGTTCCATGAATGCTGGTCCTGGTAGGCGCTGTCAGCCCTTCATGAACAAACCAATCAGCTTGGCGTCCAACGTCAAATATGTTAGCAATAACATGATGAAGTTTGCCGAGATGAGAGCAAAGGGGCAGCTACCCACCACCGAGACTGCATAAAGTAAACTGTTCCATACATAGAGATGAAAACTGCAGCCAAAGAATTGTTGGGAGCCTCTTTGCATACAGCCATGTGGCACATTCCTGAGGCTAGACCCATGGGCCACTGTAAGGTGTTCCTCTTGTGATCTTTGGCAGCCTTTGCATAGCTTGCCTCCAAACCATGAAGGAAGGATTGTTGGTTGACAATCCCATTCAACGGAGATTGAATAAACTGTACGGTCCCTGACCTGATAACATTGAGTGCTTTTTGCCTGGCTTGGAAGGATGCTCTATCCCAGGAGCACTCAGAACTGTGATAGAACATAGAGTCAATGCTAGGTTTCAAAGACCCACTTCTTGTAGTCTGGTAGTGGGGACTCTGTATAGAAGGTTGTAAGATGTTATGGTCATTGGTTCTTCACAATCTCTGAATGCTTTGATCTTCCCTTAGAAAGATCAGAGGCCGAATAGATGGTTACAGTTCCACCATCATGTATAGGTAGAGGATTACCATTCCACAACTCAATGATATGGTCCCTCTGGGTTGCAGCAGACCTCCATGAAGTTGGCAATGACAAACAGAGCTCCTTTTTCTCCTCAATAACAAGGTATCTGGAGCGTTTGGTGAGAGTTTTATGATGGTAATCAGCTACTTTAAAGTGGATACTATAGGGTATGGTGGCTTTATGGAAATTGAATTCAGGAATTGTGCTATTCAGGAATTGTGCTCAAAATCGAAGAGCCTCAAAATCCAAGCACCTCAAAATCCAAGCGCCTCAATGTTCAATCACCTCAACGTTCAATCGCCTCAAAATCCACATCTCAAAGTTTAATCGACTCAAAATCCACACCCCAAAGGGCCAGATTCGGTACAAACCAACAAGATAATGATGCACCAACAAAGCGAGCAGACGAAGGTGCAGCAAGAGCACTTTGCTGGGCTGAAGGAAGAAATGAAGGCTGAGATGAAAACGCTGCAGGAAGCAATGAAGCTTGAGATGAAAACGCTGCAGGAAGAAATGAAGGAGCAGCTCACTGGTGCTTTGGCGCAATTGCTCCAGAAAGGTCAGGCGTATGATAACTAACTACATGTAGATGAGCTGTAACTTAAAAAAAAATGTCTCAAGAGGTAACACAGAGGTTCCCATGTGTTGAACTAGTGAGCATATCCTTTGAGGGATTGTTCACATGCATGGATCGTCGCCCAAAATGGGACGATGAATCTTGTTACAGTACCCATGGAAGAAACAGATGTGACCAGGTGCTGCAGGCAGCTCATCAGATTATATTAATGTATACTGAACTTTTTGAGGCGGATAAATGGCTATCTACCCAAAGCTCAAGAATGTCGTGGTCATCATGCTCAACAATGACGAACTCAATTGGGAGAATCACGATGCCACTCGCGCCCTCACCCACTACGGAGTCAACAACTTCTCCAACCTCATGATGATGGAGATCGAGACATTGAAGCTCTTGTGATTCCTCCCGCTGGTATAGAAGCCGAGAACATCTGAGAACCGAAATCGAACTTTTTCACTTGGTGTACGACTACCTCCAACGTCGTCTCACCAATATTGATTGATGTTGTACACATGGTGTCATGACAGCAAAACATCGAGGGATAATGTCATAGACGATGTTAACTTTGCGGGCAGATGTGTGGACATGATAGGCAAAAATGGTTATTATCAACAAGTTGACATGGTGTCCAAACTTTCTCTTGGGGATGTCACAAGGGGAACATTGTATACCAAGTGCAGTAGTGGAGGAATGCAAAATAGATCACAACTCGATAAGTCGAGTGCTTGGAGGATGTAAAAAGACTTTGTTGGGAACATTTAATGTAAGGTTACATGCTAAGGTTTTTTTACGAGAGTGGGGTATTACTAATGTTGCTGCGGGCCGCAACTGGCTGGTGTCTATGAATCTGCAAACAACTCCCACTTGGCCAGAGCGGACTGACTGACTTAGGCAGCCCCCTGATTGAACCAATCCTCGAATATCTTGTATTTCTTGGTGCTTATATTCCTGCGACAGCCATCTTGTGTTAATTTGTGCTCATGATGTGCTTTTGCTGATGGTAGTTCTTGTGATAAGCGATTGCAGAGTCATGATGTTGTGGGACTCGTTTCTCTCCCAGAGGAGAGTAGCGGTAGTGGACATATATCGGCAAAACATCTGTGGCGACTTAGATACTCCAGCTCTAAAGTCCATATTGCATCGGGCTCTCCAATCGGGGCTCCTGAAATGTCCATCCAGGAAGAAAATAGCAAGGACACTGTAGCTGTTGTGTTACCCCCTCGTTGCAACGCATCATCTTCAGTGTATGGTAACTTTAGTAGAGCTGTACGACAATCCTTTTGAGTTGTGCATTTGTTCCTTAATTTATCTTTGCAGAAGAATGGGCAACAAAGAAGGTTAGCTAGTATATTGTTCTGTGCGAGGCTCATGTTGGATGGTAATCCAAGAGCAAAGAATATTCCAAAGATTCCAGTGAAATAACTTACTTATTACAGAGTTTTTCAGCCAGTGTCTTCTTGCCAACTGAAGCTGTTCATCGTGTCCTTCGGAAACATATTGTCCACCTGACTGTAGAGTTGGTTAATGATGCCCCTACTCTCAATGATATATCACATACCAAGGATTGTTAAAATTTCGACACCAGTAGAACTCTCGATGAATCTTGAATGGCCTGTCTGGGAGCGCCGTCTTGTTTCTCTATTAGGAAGGAGCAACATGGGGGAGGAAGCGTGGGGGAGGAAGCGAGGGATTAGTGGCCGAGTTGAAGATAAGGATGATCAAGTTGTTGTTGAAGAAAGTAGTATGAGTGCATCAGAGCAGTATTCAAGCAAGCCGCCAGCCATCAAAGACCAGTGCAAGCTAGCCAGTACTACAAGCAACTTACACCTTCTTAACCTGCATTCTGAATTCCACTGTGAGAGCGAGTGATCCATTTTCCTATTCAAGAAGCTGGATTTTCCTCCTTCTAGAAGTTCTGTGATGATGTCATTGCTGCTGCAGTTGTGGTTTTCCCTGTAGAAGCAGCTTTCCTTATTCTCGTTTACAGCATCCAGCATTGCCTTTGATCTTATTCACATCATCTCTAATCCTCTTGGTACTTCCAAAATTTCACTCGAGAGTACTTTGGGAGAATGATCAAGCTTTGGCCTCTTGCTCTTTGGGATCATCCTGCTCACATCTGACAACTGTTGCTTTCAAGCAATGAGGAGTGTGCATCTAAGAAGCACAATTGTAGGTAGTTGTAGAATCCTCATGTATGGATGTTCCCATACTCAACCTTTTGCTTGTGAATCCGCAACCAAATTTCTTCTAGATTTGAGCCATTTCTTGTAATCTGGACTGCAGGTTCTCTAGACTACTGGTACCCTCAATGGTTCTAGATTGACAACATGCCTTTCTCCTCATTATGGAACTATCTTTTTTGACCTCCTTTTTTGTATCTCCTAGCCCCAGGCACACAACCTAAACCTCCAGGTGTGGTTCCAAAGGAAGTTCCCAATCCGTGTGTCCAGAAAAGATTACTTGAACACTGTGGCGCCAAGTGGCATTGGAGAGTGCTGCTTTTCCACAGTAAAAGATTCAAACTCACAAAACAGAATTCTCGTCACTTCACTCTTTCAAAAGCACAGGCCCACCTCGCATGCACTCGAGTGATGCTCCTGTGGTCCGGGTACCATACCGTACTGCGGTTGAATCACACACCACTACTAGCGCACCACAGCAAGACAATGGTGGAGGAGCGGCGATCGCTACTACTGGTACTACTATTAGACACGGTAAGCTATTATCAAGTCTATTATTATTGAAGGCACAGCACTGACTTCTCTACCTCATTGAATTCGTATGGCAAACATGAGAGAAATACCAGCTTGACCAACAGCCAACAATGATGAGTGCTTTATCCAATCGACCGACCGATCGATTGACGGATCGATCGAATCAATCGCAATGAGGTAATCCTATTATCAAGAGTGTTGTTGAAGGTGCAGCCTGACTTCTCTCCTTCATTGTCTTCCTATGGTATTCAGGAGAGAATTCCGAGCTGGACCTCAACAGGTGAGTTGTTATTTATTATTCAAATCGAATCGGTCGCACCTCTGTTATCCAAGCCCCACTCAAGCCGGCTGTCTCTGGTGCAGAAGCATCCTCAAGCGACTTGGTGAATTTTGCGCTAAGTCCTCAAGGACTTGGTGATTTACTTGGAGCATATTAGATCACTAGATAAAGTAACTGATTAGATAGAAAGGTTATGAATTGCAACCAAAGAAACCATTAGGAATCTAGCTTTTAGACCTAGACCTTGCTTTCCAATCTGGAACTGAGAGAGGTTCCCACATCTGAGAACTGAAATCGGACGTTTTCACATGGTGTATGACCACCCACAACGTCGTCTCACCAATACTATTGATTGATGTTGGAAACATGATGTTGTCACGACAGCAAAACCTGGTGGGATAATGTCGATAGACGATGTTAACTTTGCGCCGCATGATGTGTGGACATGGATAGGGGAAGAAAGCTCCTTACCTTACAACAAGTTAACATGGTGTCCACGAAGTGTGTGCCTGGGGATGCCACCAGGGGGAACACTGTATACCAAGTGAAGTAGTGGAGGAATGCAAGATAGGTAACAAGTCGGTAAGTCGAGTACTTGGTGAATTCTAAAATAACTTGGTAGGGAACAAGTTACATGGGGGGTTTACTAGGAATGCATTAAATCTAAGGGCAAGTTAACATTAATTGTTCTTTCGAGGGGTTTTGGTTTGAACGCCAGGTGGGAATGTTGGATTTTCCCCAGGGTTATTGTCGCCAAAAGAATCGACCACTCACTTCTCGCTAGCCATGGGACTTTCATCTTTTATCAGTTGCCATAGCTTGTGGCTGGCTGGGTGGTTTTTAGAGTAATGAAGCAATGTTCGTACTAAATGCCAGAAGATGACATTGTAGTGATATCAGAGTCGCTGGTTTCACCACTGAGAGAAGGCACAACGCTATCACTATCCTGAGCCACAGAGTATTCCTCGAGTACCTTGCAACCCTGGTAGAATTTGAACGAGACAAAAAAGAAGTCAGAGAGTCCTCTTTGTTGAAGGAAACGGTTGAATGATTTCCGTGGCAGGATCAGGCACTCACTTGACTGCTTCTTTTGCTATTTGTCTGGCTTGTCCTGGATCTCAAAGCTGGTCTGACAGTGGAATGTTGATTCTCTCTATCACGGTTGACCATTTTGGGGAAGAAGGTGTTTGTAGTGCCCACAATCCCTTTCCCATGTGTGAAGTAGATCCACCTTGTTGTCATCGATGAACCAACTTTGGAATAATACTGATCAGAATTCTCCATACTTGTTTGATAGCCCAATTTGCCTATTAACGAAGTCCTGTTGGTCGAGGTTTGTACCGAGGAGCCCATCCACTGCCACACCAAGCTCCGCTCTCTCCCATATGAGTGTGGCTGCGGTTGCCATCTGCGCCACCCACTCAACGTGTCCATAGTACTCCCAGCTGTAGTAATCTCTATTTCTCCTGGACTTGCCATGAATCTTTTTTTCAGCTCTCCCACCATGAGATCGATGAAGAATCTGCCATAGAGCAGTGAGTTGTCGGGAATCTCCCCGGAACGCGGGTCTTCGCCGAGTGCAAACAAACAAACCGATGCACTTGGACACTGATTAAATAGGGGACCATACCTACTTTTCCCTGGTATATGAAATAATAATGAGAACAAGCAAGCCAAAGATGTGACGAGGCATTTGCAATAACAGCATGTTGCCCTCCTCAAGGGACCACTATCCAAACAGTGGGCGCAACGCCAGGATCAACACCTCAAGGAATGCAATCTCAAAACACATCGGAAAAATGGCCAAACCTGGTCACAGGGATTATTCAAGAATTGCTCACCCAGTGGTTCGAACTCTGGAGGCCAGGAATCATGATCGGCATGGCAAAGAGCACAAACCAAGGCACAGCAGCCAACCGACAGGTTATCCATGAACTTCAGCTGCTATATGACAAATACAACGGAAACAGAGGACATGATGGCTTCTCCAAACACCAATCAACACAAGATCCAATGGCCCACAGCATCAATCCGACAATGGATCAACACATGGGAACCTGTCCTTGAAGAGAGTTACGCCACACAGCTTGAGACTGGTAATTGATGCGGGACCTCCACTTCCCATCTTCCAATTCCCTCCTGCGTCCGCTTCCGCCCCTCCTTTTCTCCCTCCATCCAACCCACCAAGTAACTCTCCCTGAATCTTCGGCCAAACCCACAAATCAGTTAGGAATATATGTCCGGCAAATCCACACGAGATATGCCATTTATACTTACATGTAACTTTAAATGCACCATCTCCCCTAGGGAGTGCGGTGCCGGTGAGGGAACCAGTGGTGGTCTCCTGTGAAACCAATCCCCGCTTCGGCCGGGAGCGGTTACCCAAAGCTTCGGCTGCAGCACAGTGATGATCCGTCCATTGGGGCCATATCCGTTATAAAGATTTTTTTTTTTCAATAACAGCCATGTTTGCCGGAGATCAAGAATCAGCTAGGCCAACAAAGAACAAACAACTTACACTTTCCAATGGTGTTGTTCAGGTGCCTCCTAATGTATTGGATCTGCTCGTTGAATTCCTCGAAAATGCATCTCTCCATCTGAAAAATCCTGCGGGCTTTTTTAGTAGGGTTCAATGTTTCGTGTTGTAGTAGCTAGCATGTTTGACTTGGGAATGGAGTTTCGAATTGATGTGGGATGTTTGGCTTTGAAAAATGATAGAAAACATCTGGTTCCATGTTTGAATCGTAGGCTGATGAAACATCCGCTCAAAATGTGAAACATTATGCACGCCAGCCAGCCCACCTAAATCCATTCGAAAGGAGAACAAACAAGGGGACCCCGAACAAACAAGTAACAAAAATCCAACGCACCCATCAGCAAATTGACAAAACCACCCCCACATCGGGGTGGGGACTAGTCAGGCATTGGCACTAAAGGATAATATCTAACAAGCAGTAATACGAAACAGATGCACTTAATAACAGGCACTATAACATTACTTTAGAGAGCTACAAGAGAAAGACGTCATTCAAATTCATCAAAACCTTGGAGATAGTACTCTCTAATTCATGAAGAATTGCATCGTCTGGATCTGTACCGGAATGCGAAAGGACAATGCTACCTTTCGGGAAACCCTGGACCTTGACCTCACCTTTCTCATCGACCTCTGCCTCTGTACCGCCCCAAAGATGGGGTCTCCTGCCACGCTCATCAAGGAGCAGAACTCCATCCGAATCACCCTGAAAGATTGTATCGTTCAGATAACTGGACAGGACTGGCCGTCTACTCATTCCTTCAGGTTTCAGGCAAACCTAAATTTGTGCCCTCAGGTTGCCCTTAAGACTTGTGGAGAAGCTACCTGAATGCCAGGCTGTCCTGGCATCATGAGGTAGCTTCCATGCTGTATGAAAGCCATCTTGTCATCAGCCTCACCAAACTGTGGGTTGGTGATAAGTTTAGGAACATCCCGTGCTCCTGCAACGGCATAAACACACTGAAGATTTAGATGTTCCTATCAAGAAGATCGGTTTTGATGTCCTGGGCATGGATGTCAATGTGATAGTGCTGGCAGGTTCTTGGTAAAGTGAACGTCTTAGAATGGAGGTAGGATGTATCCAATGAAACATGCCACTTTGGCACAATCCTACCCATGACCTGCAATGCTCCACAGCGAGTCGCAGGGCATGCTCCTTCAACACATTGTAGCCTTCCTCAACGCCCCTCAGCATTGTGCCGCTGTCAAACAAGGCCTTGAAGGCAGTCTCATCATCAGGGTTTTCCATTTTTGATTTATTTAGATCGAGCTTCATTATCTCAAATCAAAGAGTTCCCAGTAGATTATCCGTTTCGCCATTGCAGAACATGGTATGGTTGTACCACTTCCCTTTTGGAAAGCAACTCCACCCAAAAACTGGTCGGTGGTAGGGAAACCTTTCACTTTGCTTTCGTAGTAATGGAGAATGTGTTTTGTCGTCTTCAGTGGCATGGGACCTGCCTCAGCATCAGAGAAATGTGAACAAGCATTGGCGACTGATCATCATCACTCATCTTTATTGCATTGCACACGTTACCTCCCCACTGAAGAACTGTCTTGTTTTTCTCCTGATCAATCTTCTTCCTTTTCATTGGCTTCTCCTTCACAACGGATGCTTGTAGGTCATTCCACCATCACGATGACGATGCACTCATGATCCTCTGAATTCGAAAAGAAAGCTGTCTGGTACCAGTAAGCAGTTTGCGAAAGTATCCTTTGAGTAGACAGGAACATCTTTGTACAACTGATGATACCTCTCCCAGGTTTCATTCAAGGAAAGAGTAAGGTTGTAGGGATACTTTGCCTTCTTTTCATGGCTCCTCTTAACATGGTCATCAACAAGGATCCTCATCAGTCGTTCCTGGACAATCTGTTGCGGGTATCCAATACCAACGGAATGGAGCATACCGGACCTATGCTGCCCCTTTAAGTTCCTGTTTTTGTTAAGACATTCATCATAGAATTTTTGGAAGGCTTTGTTGTTTGTTTGGAAGAGAACAGAACCCCTGCCGCACAAGGAATAGGCAACCCTTTCCTTGAACAATCATGCACTACCGGGCGGCCCAGGTGGAAGACCCTCAAGGCAAAGGTTCCTTTCTTGCCAAAGTGTGGATTGAAGGTGGACCAAAAGTGGACTGCAATCTCGCAGTACTGGGGGGTGGATTCACCAGGAGAGTTTAAGATCCCAAGGAAGTCTTCCATCTGCTAAAGTTTCTCCTCCTCGCACAAGGGCATGTCCTCACCATTGAGAACCTTTTTGAGATCCAAAAGACAATTGCAGCCATCGTTTTGATCTTTCTTTTTACCTTTGGCGACACAAACAGAAGACTCCTTGATCCTTCCCACAATAGACCCATGATCCAACCTGTTATTGGAGCTTATTTACTCAGTACTGATGGCATTGGTGAGTTGTACAATATTTGGAGGAAGTATTCAGGAAATTATGACTGCTATGGTGTATGATCTGCTCTAGACTGCTGTTCAGGCGGTGGAGCGTATGGATAGAACTGTATGATACCAAATTATGATCTGTTCAGATGGTGGACTTTCAAATGAGCTGTGGACTTTGATCTGTATGGCTGTCGAATCCGGTACTATGGGTGAGTGGATGTTCAGGCGTTGGTCACACTGTGTTTGAGCTGTATGCCGAATCCGGCACTGTCTTTTTGAGCTGTATGCCGAATCCGGTACTATGGGTGACTATGGGTGAGTGGATGTTCTACCGCATACAGAAAAAGACTGGATGTTGAAGACTAGATGTTCAACCGCATACAGAAAAGGATGTTTGGCTGTTGTATTCACTAGTAGAGTATTACTGGTTGGGCTAGATGTTGACCTGTTTGGGTCCCTGGCTGAGTGACTGCTTGGCTCCCTGGCTGAGTGGCTGCTTGGCCGCGGCTACTCAGCCGAGGCGCTTGGTCATGTTCCTGGGCTACTTGGCTGTTTGGCTGTATGGCTGCTCGTTCCCTTGGTTGCACAGCTCCTTGGTTCCTCGACCCCTGTTGCGGATGGACCTGTTCCTGGGCTGATTGGCTCCTCAGCCGAGGCGGATTTCAGGTGTTGAACCTTAGGAAAATTGGCTGTTCAGCCGAGGCGCTTGGGCATGTTCCTGGGCTGATTGGCTGTTCAACTGAGGTGGATTTTGAGGTGTTGAACCTCAGGAAAACTGGATGTTCAGCCGAGGCGCTTGGGCAGTTCCTGGGCTGATTGGCTGTTCAGCCGAGGCGCTTGGGCATGTTCCTGGGCTGATTGGCTGTTCAGCCGAGGCGGATTTTGAGGTGTTGAACCTCAGGAACACTGGATGCTCGGATGTGGCGGATTTTATGCTGACTGGACGTTGGTCTGATTGGCTGCAGAGGTATCTGGCGAAAATGGATTTTGAGCTGTGTACCGAATCTGGCCCTTTGAGCTGTCGCCCGAAAAGTTGCTTTTGTAGCTCAAATGCCCTTTCTCTCCTCCGTTCTCGGCGTGGCGTTCCTTGAGCCTCCTGTCTTCTTCATCGTCCTCATCCCAGTTTTTGACCATGAAGGTGGTTTGTTTACCGAGTGAATCCAACTTATCTCCAAGTTTGTCTAGCTTATCCTCCAGTCTAGACAACGTGCCTCCCGACAGAGACCCACTTGCCTTGGAATCACCAGTGCCTTCACCGTCCTTGGCACCATCGCTTGTCAAGGACCTCAGTTCCTTCCGAATTTCATACAGATAGTCCGCTGTTGATTTCACTGTGCATACCATTTGTCAAAAGGGTTGTGTTAGAGGAAATAAATGGAATGGAACCATGGAATTCCAGACTGCATTGACACGCGAACGTACTGTTGTTGTAGACGACTGCTGTTTCTTCTTGAGATGCTTGAGGTCCTGGGTCCACACCTTTCACTGCATGGCAATCACTCAGCCAGGGACCCAAACAGGTCAACATCTAGCCCAACCAGTAATACTCTACTAGTGAATACAACAGCCAAACATCCTTTTCTGTATGCGGTTGAACATCTAGTCTTCAACATCCAGTCTTTTTCTGTATGCGGTAGAACATCCACTCACCCATAGTCACCCATAGTACCGGATTCGGCATACAGCTCAAAAAGACAGTGCCGGATTCGGCATACAGCTCAAACACAGTGTGACCAACGCCTGAACATCCACTCACCCATAGTACCGGATTCGACAGCCATACAGATCAAAGTCCACAGCTCATTTGAAGTCCACCATCTGAACAGATCATAATTTGGTATACAGTTCTTCCAAGTCCACCGCCTGAACAGCCAAGTCTGAGAGCAGATCATACACCATAGCAGTCATAATTTCCTGAATACTTACCTCCAAATATTGTACAACTCACCAATGCCATCAGTACTGAGTAACATAAGCTCCAATAACAGGTTGGATCATGGGTCTATTGTGGGAAGGATCAAGGAGTCTTCTGTTTGTGTCGCCAAAGGTAAAAAGAAAGATCAAAACGATGGCTGCAATTGTCTTTTGGATCTCAAAAAGGTTCTCAATGGTGAGGACATGCCCTTGTGCGAGGAGGAGAAACTTTAGCAGATGGAAGACTTCCTTGGGATCTTAAACTCTCCTGGTGAATCCACCCCCCAGTACTGCGAGATTGCAGTCCACTTTTGGTCCACCTTCAATCCACACTTTGGCAAGAAAGGAACCTTTGCCTTGAGGGTCTTCCAACCTGGGCCGCCCGGTAGTGCATGATTGTTCAAGGAAAGGGTTGCCTATTCCTTGTGCGGCAGGGGTTCTGTTCTCTTCCAAACAAACAACAAAGCCTTCCAAAAATTCTATGATGAATGTCTTAACAAAAACAGGAACTTAAAGGGGCAGCATAGGTCCGGTATGCTCCATTCCGTTGGTATTGGATACCCGCAACAGATTGTCCAGGAACGACTGATGAGGATCCTTGTTGATGACCATGTTAAGAGGAGCCATGAAAAGAAGGCAAAGTATCCCTACAACCTTACTCTTTCCTTGAATGAAACCTGGGAGAGGTATCATCAGTTGTACAAAGATGTTCCTGTCTACTCAAAGGATACTTTCGCAAAACTGCTTACTGGTACCAGAACAGCTTTCTTTTCGAATTCAGAGGATCATGAGTGCATCGTCATCGTGATGGTGGAATGACCTACAAGCATCCCGTTGTGAAGGAGAAGCCAATGAAAAGGAAGAAGATTGATCAGGAGAAAAACAAGACAGTTCTTCAGTGGGGAGGTAACGTGTGCAATGCAATAAAGATGAGTGATGATGATCAGTCGCCAATGCTTGTTCACCATTTCTCTGATGCTGAGGCAGGTCCCATGCCACTGAAGACGACAAAACACATTCTCCATTACTACGAAAGCAAAGTGAAAGGTTTCCCTACCACCGACCAGTTTTTGGGTGGAGTTGCTTTCCAAAAGGGAAGTGCGTACAACCATACCATGTTCTGCAATGGCGAAACGGATAATCCTACTGGGAACTCTTTGATTTGAGATAATGAAGCTCGATCTAAATAAATCAAAAATGGAAAACCCTGATGATGAGACTGCCTTCAAGGCCTTGTTTGACAGCGGCACAATGCTGAGGGGCGTTGAGGAAGGCTACAATGTGTTGAAGGAGCATGCCCTGCGACTCACTGTGGAGCATTGCAGGTCATGGGTAGGATTGTGCCAAAGTGGCATGTTTCATTGGATACATCCTACCTCCATTCTAAGACGTTCACTTTACCAAGAACCTGCCAGCACTATCACATTGACATCCATGCCCAGGACATCAAAACCGATCTTCTTGATAGGAACATCTAAATCTTCAGTGTGTTTATGCCGTTGCAGGAGCACGGGATGTTCCTGAAACTTATCACCAACCCACAGTTTGGTGAGGCTGATGACAAGATGGCTTTCATACAGCATGGAAGCTACCTCATGATGCCAGTGACAGCCTGGCATTCAGGTAGCTTCTCCACAAGTCTTAAGGGCAACCTGAGGGCACAAATTTAGGTTTGCCTGAAACCTGAAGGAATGAGTAGACGGCCAGTCCTGTCCAGTTATCTGAACGATACAATCTTTCAGGGTGATTCGGATGGAGTTCTGCTCCTTGATGAGCGTGGCAGGAGACCCCATCTTTGGGGCGGTACAGAGGCAGAGGTCGATGAGAAAGGTGAGGTCAAGGTCCAGGGTTTCCCGAAAGGTAGCATTGTCCTTTCGCATTCCGGTACAGATCCAGACGATGCAATTCTTCATGAATTAGAGAGTACTATCTCCAAGGTTTTGATGAATTTGAATGACGTCCTTCTCTTGTAGCTCTCTAAAGTAATGTTATAGTGCCTGTTAGTAAGTGCATCTGTTTCGTATTACTGCTTGTTAGATATTATCCTTTAGTGCCAATGCCTGACTATTCCCCAGCCCCGATGTGGGGGTGGTTTTGTCAGTTTTTGCTGATGGGTGCGTTGGATTTTTGTTACTGTTTGTTCGGGGTCCCCTTGTTTGTTCCTCCTTTCGAATGGATTTAGGTGGGCTGGCTGGCGTGCATAATGTTTCACATTTTGAGCGGATGTTTCATCAGCCTACGATTCAAACATGGAACCAGATGTTTTCTATCATTTTTCAAAGCCAAACATCCCACATCAATTCGAAACCTCCATTCCCAAGTCAAACATGCTAGCTACTACAACAGCGAAACATTGAACCCTACTAAAAAAGCCCGCAGGATTTTTCAGATGGAGAGATGCATTTTCGAGGAATTCAACGAGCAGATCCAATACATTAGGAGGCACCTGAACAACACCATTGGAAAGTGTAAGTTGTTTGTTCTTTGTTGGCCTAGCTGATTCTTGATCTCCGGCAAACATGGCTGTTATTGAAGAAAAAAAAATCTTTATAACGGATATGGCCCCAATGGACGGATCATCACTGTGCTGCAGCCGAAGCTTTGGGTAACCGCTCCCGGCCGAAGCGGGGATTGGTTTCACAGGAGACCACCACTGGTTCCCTCACCGGCACCACACTCCCTAGGGGAGATGGTGCATTTAAAGTTACATGTAAGTATAAATGGCATATCTCGTGTGGATTTGCCGGACATATATTCCTAACTGATTTGTGGGTTTGGCCGAACGGATTCAGGGAGAGTTACTTGGTGGGTTGGATGGAGGGAGAAAAGGAGGGGCGGAAGCGGACGCAGGAGGGAATTGGAAGGATGGGAAGTGGAGGTCCCGCATCAATTACCCAGTCTCAAGCTGTGTGGCGTAACTCTCTTCAAGGACAGGTTCCCATGTGTTGATCCATTGTCGGATTGATGCTGTGGGCCATTGGGATCTTGTGTTGATTGGTGTTTGGAGAAGCCATACCTGTTTCCGGTGTATTTGTCATATAGCAGCTGTGAAGTTCATGGATAACCTGTCGGTTGGCTGCTTGTGCCTTGGTTTGTGCGTCTTTGCCATGCCGATCATGATTCCTGGCCTCCCAGAGTTCGAACCACTGGGTGAGCAATTCTTGAATAATCCCTGTGAGCCAGGTTTGGCCATTTTTCCGATGTGTTTTGAGATTGCATTCCTTGAGGTGTTGATCCTGGCGTTGCGCCCACTGTTTGGATAGTCGTCCCTTGAGGAGGGCAAACATGGCTGTTATTGCAAATGCCTCGTTCACATCTTTGGCTTGCTTGTTCTCATTATTATTTCATATACCAGGGAAAAGTAGGTATGGTCCCCTATTTAATCAGTGTCCAAGTGCATCGGTTTGTTTGTTTGCACTCGGCGAAGACCCGCGTTCCGGGGAGATTCCCGACAACTCACTGCTCTATGGCAGATTCTTCATCGATCTCATGGTGGGAGAGCTGAAAAAAAGATTCATGGCAAGTCCAGGAGAAATAGAGATTACTACAGCTGGGAGTACTATGGACACGTTGAGTGGGTGGCGCAGATGGCAACCGCAGCCACACTCATATGGGAGAGAGCGGAGCTTGGTGTGGCAGTGGATGGGCTCCTCGGTACAAACCTCGACCAACAGGACTTCGTTAATAGGCAAATTGGGCTATCAAACAAGTATGGAGAATTCTGATCAGTATTATTCCAAAGTTGGTTCATCGATGACAACAAGGTGGATCTACTTCACACATGGGAAAGGGATTGTGGGCACTACAAACACCTTCTTCCCCAAAATGGTCAACCGTGATAGAGAGAATCAACATTCCACTGTCAGACCAGCTTTGAGATCCAGGACAAGCCAGACAAATAGCAAAAGAAGCAGTCAAGTGAGTGCCTGATCCTGCCACGGAAATCATTCAACCGTTTCCTTCAACAAAGAGGACTCTCTGACTTCTTTTTTGTCTCGTTCAAATTCTACCAGGGTTGCAAGGTACTCGAGGAATACTCTGTGGCTCAGGATAGTGATAGCGTTGTGCCTTCTCTCAGTGGTGAAACCAGCGACTCTGATATCACTACAATGTCATCTTCTGGCATTTAGTACGAACATTGCTTCATTACTCTAAAAACCACCCAGCCAGCCACAAGCTATGGCAACTGATAAAAGATGAAAGTCCCATGGCTAGCGAGAAGTGAGTGGTCGATTCTTTTGGCGACAATAACCCTGGGGAAAATCCAACATTCCCACCTGGCGTTCAAACCAAAACCCCTCGAAAGAACAATTAATGTTAACTTGCCCTTAGATTTAATGCATTCCTAGTAAACCCCCCATGTAACTTGTTCCCTACCAAGTTATTTTAGAATTCACCAAGTACTCGACTTACCGACTTGTTACCTATCTTGCATTCCTCCACTACTTCACTTGGTATACAGTGTTCCCCCTGGTGGCATCCCCAGGCACACACTTCGTGGACACCATGTTAACTTGTTGTAAGGTAAGGAGCTTTCTTCCCCTATCCATGTCCACACATCATGCGGCGCAAAGTTAACATCGTCTATCGACATTATCCCACCAGGTTTTGCTGTCGTGACAACATCATGTTTCCAACATCAATCAATAGTATTGGTGAGACGACGTTGTGGGTGGTCATACACCATGTGAAAACGTCCGATTTCAGTTCTCAGATGTGGGAACCTCTCTCAGTTCCAGATTGGAAAGCAAGGTCTAGGTCTAAAAGCTAGATTCCTAATGGTTTCTTTGGTTGCCAATTCATAACCTTTCTATCTAATCAGTTACTTTATCTAGTGATCTAATATGCTCCAAGTAAATCACCAAGTCCTTGAGGACTTAGCGCAAAATTCACCAAGTCGCTTGAGGATGCTTCTGCACCAGAGACAGCCGGCTTGAGTGGGGCTTGGATAACAGAGGTGCGACCGATTCGATTTGAATAATAAATAACAACTCACCTGTTGAGGTCCTAGCTCGGAATTCTCTCCTGAATACCATAGGAAGACAATGAAGGAGAGAAGTCAGCGCTGCACCTTCAACAACACTCTTGATAATAGGATTACCTCATTGCGATTGATTCGATCGATCCGTCAATCGATCGGTCGGTCGATTGGATAAAGCACTCATCATTGTTGGCTGTTGGTCAAGCTGGTATTTCTCTCATGTTTGCCATACGAATTCAATGAGGTAGAGAAGTCAGTGCTGTGCCTTCAATAATAATAGACTTGATAATAGGCTTACCGTGTCCTAATAGTAGTACCAGTAGTAGCGATCGGCCGCTCCTCCACCATTGTCTTGCTGTGGTGCGCTAGTAGTGGTGTGTGATTCAACCGCAGTACGGTATGGTACCCGGACCACAGGAGCATCACTCGAGTGCATGCGAGGTGGGCCTGTGCTTTTGAAAGAGTGAAGTGACGAGAATTCTGTTTTGTGAGTTTGAATCTTTTACTGTGGAAAAGCAGCACTCTCCAATGCCACTTGGCGCCACAGTGTTCAAGTAATCTTTTCTGGACACACGGATTGGGAACTTCCTTTGGAACCACACCTGGAGGTTTAGGTTGTGTGCCTGGGGCTAGGAGATACAAAAAAGGAGGTCAAAAAAGATAGTTCCATAATGAGGAGAAAGGCATGTTGTCAATCTAGAACCATTGAGGGTACCAGTAGTCTAGAGAACCTGCAGTCCAGATTACAAGAAATGGCTCAAATCTAGAAGAAATTTGGTTGCGGATTCACAAGCAAAAGGTTGAGTATGGGAACATCCATACATGAGGATTCTACAACTACCTACAATTGTGCTTCTTAGATGCACACTCCTCATTGCTTGAAAGCAACAGTTGTCAGATGTGAGCAGGATGATCCCAAAGAGCAAGAGGCCAAAGCTTGATCATTCTCCCAAAGTACTCTCGAGTGAAATTTTGGAACGTACCAAGAGGATTAGAGATGATGTGAATAAGATCAAAGGCAATGCTGGATGCTGTAAACGAGAATAAGGAAAGCTGCTTCTACAGGGAAAACCACAACTGCAGCAGCAATGACATCATCACAGAACTTCTAGAAGGAGGAAAATCCAGCTTCTTGAATAGGAAAATGGATCACTCGCTCTCACAGTGGAATTCAGAATGCAGGTTAAGAAGGTGTAAGTTGCTTGTAGTACTGGCTAGCTTGCACTGGTCTTTGATGGCTGGCGGCTTGCTTGAATACTGCTCTGATGCACTCATACTACTTTCTTCAACAACAACTTGATCATCCTTATCTTCAACTCGGCCACTAATCCCTCGCTTCCTCCCCCACGCTTCCTCCCCCATGTTGCTCCTTCCTAATAGAGAAACAAGACGGCGCTCCCAGACAGGCCATTCAAGATTCATCGAGAGTTCTACTGGTGTCGAAATTTTAACAATCCTTGGTATGGGATATATCATTGAGAGTAGGGGCATCATTAACCAACTCTACAGTCAGGTGGACAATATGTTTCCGAAGGACACGATGAACAGCTTCAGTTGGCAAGAAGACACCTGGCTGAAAAACTCTGTAATAAGTAAGTTATTTCACTGGAATCTTTGGAATATTCTTTGCTCTTGGATTACCATCCAACATGAGCCTCGCACAGAACAATATACTAGCTAACCTTCTTTGTTGCCCATTCTTCTGCAAAGATAAATTAAGGAACAAATGCACAACTCAAAAGGATTGTCGTACAGCTCTACTAAAGTTACCATACACTGAAGATGATGCGTTGCAACGAGGGGGTAACACAACAGCTACAGTGTCCTTGCTATTTTCTTCCTGGATGGACATTTCAGGAGCCCCGATTGGAGAGCCCGATGCAATATGGACTTTAGAGCTGGAGTATCTAAGTCGCCACAGATGTTTTGCCGATATATGTCCACTACCGCTACTCTCCTCTGGGAGAGAAATGAGTCCCCACAACATCATGACTCTGCAATCGCTTATCACAAGAACTACCATCAGCAAAAGCACATCATGAGCACAAATTAACACAAGATGTCGCAGGAATATAAGCACCAAGAAATACAAGATATTCGAGGATTGGTTCAATCAGGGGGCTGCCTAAGTCAGTCAGTCCGCTCTGGCCAAGTGGGAGTTGTTTGCAGATTCATAGACAC
>CAICTM010000285.1:0-41890 GCA_903772945.1 Seminavis robusta
GGCATTGCAGTGTGCTGTAGTCGCTTCCTTTAGTGCAGTTTGCTAGGAGTCCGTGGATTTCGGGAAGGTTTTCATCCGCGGCGACGTTGCAGAGGTTGTGGACGCGAGTGGCCAGGTTGACACCGAATTTGGACGTGAAGGTCTTGGTCCCCCGAGCGCGTTCGAAATCCAGTTGTTCTCGGTTGACGTTGGCGAGGGTATTTTGGATGTTGGCTACTCCGGCGTTGAAGGTGTCGTTCGTCAGTCCAGGTCCCGTAGCGCCCAGGGCGGTGAGCAATGGTCGAGTGACGAGATTGATGCAGCGCTGAAGGGCCATGACATTGGCAGGTAGAGGCGAATGTTCTCCAGTGATGCGAAGGAGGGATCCGTTTGCGTCGCTGGTGCAGACCGCGCGAAACCATTGGACGAGAGGGATAATGGCGTTCTGTCGGGCTGCATCAGCATGCGTGATTTCCGGGCCTAGGATAAGGTTTCGGAACTGGGTGATAGAGTATCGCCCGGTAGGCACTTGCGTGAGGACTCGTGAGGTCAGGTAGTGCGGAATGGGCATGAGGCGACGGGACCGGTAGGAGTCCACATCTGCCTCGTCGTTCCCATGGGGACCCGAGTGAAGGTTCGGTGGATCCGCACCCAACATGTCCGGGCCATCAAGATACGCCAAGGTCTTGCAACGAGTGTCGGCGACGCGTTGGAAGCTGTCGTTCGGAAGGATCACAGGGGCGATGGTGTGGAGGTCGTTTCCAGTGAGTACAACTGAAAGATTGTCGTACGGAGAGACACGTTCGAAGTCAGCTGGGTAGGTGAACAGGGAGTGTCCGACGTGGATGTAGTCTTCATCACCGTCAAGTACGAAAGCGATGAGGAGGGGTGACCGAGTGACGGCAGCACACAGTGTGGCTTGCGACGCCCGACTGTCTGTGTTAGCATTGGCACCAACACGGTTGAGAAGAGCGTTGTAGTCAAACTCATGAACGTCCCAGTGGTTGCCGCGGTCGACGAGAGTAGAGAATAAAGCGTTGGCCATGGTCGAGGATTTCGAAGAGATTTAGACCCTGATGCCGACGCAAGAGGTTAATCTATTCTAGTTCTAGCTTGCAGCTCGGCTGAAGGAAGAATTGTGATCAGAGAAGGAGACAACCTTCTTGCGATCGACTGTTCAATGGCTGAAGGAGAGAGTTGGACCGGTCTTGCGTGTTGTGTTCATTCACGGTTGCTATCTGTGAGCGGTCTTCGTGGGGTGCTATTGCCTTAGAGTGGATCTTGCGAAAAGGCAGTGGCAATCGACATGTATGTGGGGTATCCATTTCAGGAACGCAGGTGATGACCTGTGGAGTGTAGAGATGTACTTGTTGTGTGTGAGCGAAGTGTGGGAGTAGATTCGTATTTTGTGAGATGGTACCAGTCTGGCAACTGTGAGTCGAGTCATTCATCGAAGAACCCATGAGGGTTCAGGTTTCCACGCCGGTCAGCGTGGATGGGTAGGGATCGGGATCGTTTGTCTTCTTTGGCGTGCGGCTGCTCGACAAGGACTAGACACCGGAAAGTCCCACGCTACTGATCAGTTGTTACCCACGCGCAACGGCCAATATGTACTCACGCTCCGCCACACAGAACAGCATAAAGTCCCAATTGACAGTTCATAAAACTGTATTGCCGTCAAAGAAAGAAAGGCAAAAAGAAACCATGGGAGTGCAAGACGTCAAGACCATCCAAAAGGCTGCTGCAGAGGCATTCTTGCAGTATCGACTGGAGGAAATGGACGCCAAACTGGACGCCATTGGACAACAGCTGGAAGGCATGGATCAAACCTTACAATCTCAGTGGGAGAGAGTGGAAGCACATGGTCGAGACCTGGAGACCGTCCAAGCTCACGTGCAAGAATTGCAAGTCAAGATGCAACGGCACGCGCAAGCCGCCAAAAAGTACAGAGTCCCTCGAAAGAACAATGTGGCGTCCGAGTCGGAGGAGGCCTCATGATGTTGGCTTGGCGGATAGAAATAGGCACACATTGTAAAAATAGAGCAAGCACAGTAACACCCTACAGAACCGAGACACCGTGTGTCGGTCGTCATCTTCTCCTTGCAGCGTTGCCTTGGGTGTAGACCTTCTATGGATCAACGTCTTCTTGGTTTGTCAGTCAAAAGTCAAACACTCCTACCGGTACAGTAGGATAGAATGTTAGCAAATAGGCCTGGACACGCCATTTCTTCTTCTCCCTCCTATTGAAGTTGTGGTGGTTCTCTGCTCAATCGAAAAAGACAAAGGCCCGAATCTCAATACTCTGCCGAGGCACGGATACGTCTCCCACCCCGTCCAATGCCGTATGGATGGTGAATTGGTTCTTGTCCGCGCAGGAATCAAATGTCTTGAAAATGAGCACTTCCTTGGCAGTCAACAATTGGGGAAAGTAGTACCACTTGTGGTCGGGACTGTACAGAGCCATTTGGAGCTCCCCAATCCGATTCTTGGCTACTCGCTTGACCGAAATCAACTCCTGATGAACGTTCATACTGGTGGAATCGCAAAAGGCCAAGGGGGAACTCTGCACGGTCGTTCCCGCAATGGATCTCCACAAATTGACAATGGCAAATCGCTTTTGCGATAAAGAGGGTGCTTCCTCGGGGAGCATGTCATACAGGCGTTTTGTGGCGGATTTTCCCGTGTAGTCATTGTGGACAATGGCCGATGGCTCTCGACATTGAAGCCTTTGTCGCAGTGCGGCCGTCGAGGCACGGCGTGTATGATCAAAAATCTCCACTCTTGTGGCCCCTTTTATGTGCTTCAACAGAATCTCCTCGACTTCTTTGTAAAAGACACTCGTAACTTGCTCCTCATTTTGGAAATCCGTCACGGATGTGGATTGATCTGCCAACAATTGAAAACCCTCCTTGTCCACGTTCCAGTTTGGATTGTTGCGTCCATTGTGGATCTCCACCTCGCAATAGCGAAACTGACCATCGTGCGCTTGGGCATGGTCCACTCCAGCCTCGGACGCGTAGTAGGTGGCCTTGCCGCCATCGGCAGTCGCCAAGTACTGGACCTTGGCTCTCAGCAAGGACTTTGGCATGATTTCTTCAATATTGTTGATAGAAGAACTTGCCAGGCAGTGCAACAAGAGGCGATGGGTCCTCGTCGGATACAGACCATCATCTTCGTCCTTGTGTGGCGTCTTGTTGTCGATGCTGAAGTTTGGTACTGGTAGGGTTCAGGCTACTAACAAAGAAACCTCACGAATAGAAAGGTGGCTCTCTAAAGAGTAGGGATATGAAGAACAACTTGGGTTTTAGAATAACTATAACGATGTCGGACTGAACCCAGCAAGGGCCTGTCTTCGGCAAAGCAGAGGCGAAATTCCAGACTCTAGCTAGAAGGTGTTCACGGGAGATAAATTAATTGAGGACCAACACAGGGGCCAAAGGGCTTGGCTTTGTGGGATCCATGGAGACATAAATGAATGAATCTTTACCAGGTGGCGGCAAGACGAATGAAGCCGATCCCCTAAGCAACATAGATGGTAGCAAAGGCTATCGACTGTAAAAAGATGCGTATTACTAGTCGATTGTAATCCACACTCCATTTTCTTTTTCTTTTAGGATGGCATGATATTGTACCATAGATTGTTGTGTTGTGAACTTTTTGTTTCCTCTCTGAGGATTCTTCTCTGATAGATTGAGTTCCTACTCACTAACTCATCCTCTCAAACGACGAATACGACTGCGCAAGGTATTGTTGTTGTTGTTCCCAGAAACGGATTCTTCTTGACTCTGTGATTCTACTATACTGTCTTCCACAGGTTGTTTCTTCTTGACTGCGGCATCAGCAGCAGCCGATGTCGCCAAGAATCGTTGATCATTGAGTGCCTGAGTAATGAGTGGCTTGAGGGTGGCCAATTCGGCACTGGCAATTCCAGGAACCGCTACACAAATGCTGGGATTGGCCATTTGTTGCCGAGTGAGTTGTTGGAATTGTTGTCGCAACTTGTCGAGACGTACTTGAGCAATGTCCTGCAACAAAAGACGAGATGCCTTGGGTGCTTGGGCCGCTTGTGAATGTGATTTCGCGGACACAAAGCGTTGTCCCAATTCGGCGTAGTAGAAGGGTAAAGTAGTAGTGTCATCACTGTCGTTGGTAGTTGTAGTTGTGCTCGTAGTAGTACTGGTAGTAGGCGTCAGAGTGGTTTGTGTGGTTTCGTGCTGTTTGACTCGTGTCAAGTTTTCCGTGGCCAGCCAGTCCAAGACTTTGAGGGAACAGAGGGATCGTTGTTGGAGCATTAGGGCGAACCAGAGAGGCACTTCCGTAGGGATGCCCGCTCGAAAAGGACCCACCTTGGTGGACGCTGACATGAGAGGAATGTCATGAGAGTAGTCAAAGTCAGGAATGATTGTCACCAAACTGTCATCCGCCAAAAAGGCAGACCGGAAACTAGACAACTCAATTGCATTCTGCTTGCCAAGACGAGACGACATGGTGGAGTTTTTGTTTGTTGACGGACTCGACTCGACTCCTCAATTGCTTCGTTACAGACGTTGCTGTGGCGAAAGATAACATGGAGGTTGCTTTGGACCGTCATTGGAGGCAGTCGAGCCAGCAGCGCGCTCTTGCTGCATGTTCCGGTAGGGTTCAGGCTCGATGCTTAAGAAGCACCAAATGAGTTCAATCAATCGAAATGAATGAATCAAATCGAATCGAATCGCTCCCGGTACGACCGCTACCGGTACATCGTACCGGTAACCGGTCTTAGTACCAGACCAATGAGCTTGCCTCTCTTGTGGAGCTGCAAGACGAATGATGATCTATCCCCACAACAACATAGTTTTACATATTTACACTGCTACCGGTAGATGTTCCCTCTATAGCTAGTAAAAAATTGGGTTTGTGTTCCGAGACGGTGGCCGTATTCCCGCTCGTTCACTCAGATCTTCTGGTGCATCCATTTCAATATCCAACCCCTGCAGCTGGTCCATAATGATATTCAAAAGATGGATTTCATTTTCCTTGTCTTCTTCGAGCTGCATCACAACCTCTTGCAACGTCGTGGCTCGTTCGTATATTTCATCCCGTTCCTCTTCGGCTTGTTTCAACTTGGTCTCCATTCCGAGAAGCTTCTCACCGGCGTCTTCCATGAGATTCACCGATACAACCGCACTTTGCTCCATACTCGTTCGATAGTGCTCCCTTTCTTGCTTCAACGCATCGAGTTCTTTCTGGGTTTCCGTCAAAAGCTCCTTGTCAGAGGTTTGCACGGTGGAAATGGCGCTGGCTAACGATGCAAGACGGCTCAACAGAGCTCCTACCGCTAAGTTGGCGCTGTCCTTGCTAGAGTCGTCGTCGCTTTCCGATTCGCTTTGTTGTAGAACAACCTCCAAATCGCCACAAATGTTGCTGTATACATTCGTGATGCTGTGAGGTCCCGATGTTCGCAACGATGCTTCCAGACTACTTGTTGCCTCGATCGACTTCTTCTGCTCTTCCATCAAAAGGTCGACTTGTCGTTCCATTGAAAACTTCTCTGACAACACCGTGTCGAGTCTCTTCTGAATACCAGACATTTCCCGTTTGCTCTCCTGCAACGAATCCTCCAACTCTTCAATGCGAGATTTCATTGCCGCCGTAGAATTACTCTCACGATTGTTCCCGACGCCGAGGCCCGTTGGGTAGGGGCTTGGTTCGGGTTGATGATGTGTCATGCTACGCAAGGATTGTTGCAACTCATCCGCAGTGGCTTCCAAGGTGTAATTTTCGGACACGGCCGCGTCCAACGACCTGTTCAAGTCACGGATTCGCTGCTCTTTTTCGTGCACGATCCTCTCTAGTTCTTGAATTTGTTCGCGGAACTGTTGCTCCACCACTACCGGCGATCCCACGACATGAGTGCCCCTCTCTTGCTGGATCAAAACATCCAGCTCATGTAGACGTTGCGTGGCGGTTTGCAGTTCCATTGCTAAGGAGTCTTCACTGGCGAGTGCATCCTCTGGCTCATGACGCGTTCTCTCGAGGTCCGACCTGAGTTCGGCAATACGGGCCCCCAGAACCTTTTGCTCGAGCTCAAAGTCAGGCCCTTCTTCTGGATCCTGGCTACTCGTGAGGGCGGCAATCTTCTCGTTAGCCTCGTCCAGCGTCAGCTCCAGCGCGCTTTCTCTTGAGAGGGCGATTTGGAGTGATTCGGCAGCACTCGCTAGGTTCCGCTCCAGAGCTACCTTCTCCAACGCAAGGGCCTCTAGGCGTTCGCCGGTCTCCTTCAAGGTTGATTTGTCCGCCTCTGCTGCGCTGGCAAACTTGGCAAGCTTCATCAGCAGCCGTTTCTCGTTCTTTTCTTCACCAACACTGTCGTCTTTGCGACCATGGACGGACGGGAAACGGCGGTTCAACAAGTCGAGCTAGAGATGCGGGAGACAGTCACAGCGTCGAATGATGAGATTTGGCGACCGACCGAAAGACAGCAACACAATTCGTCCCTAGCACATACCTGGTCCTCTAACTCGCTCAGCTGCCTCTCAAGATCAAACACAGCGTCTTGTAATGCCTCATTTTCTTCCAGCAACGCGTCTTTGTCATCGGATTCGCTTTGGTTGGACGCCTGGCGAATCTCTCTGGAGGTGTTGTTATTGTTGTTGTTGCTGCTGCTGTCAGCGTTTTTGTAACTGGAGCGGACTGTTCCGTCAGGCGAAGTCATGTTCAGCCGTGCATACACGTGTGCGAGCAACTCTCTCTCCGAACTCTCGTCGTAAGGCGTATCATCCATTTCGGCGACACCTCGCTCCTGGGCCCCATTCCCGAGGTTCTTCTCTAAAGTCGATATCTGTCTCACAAGGGCAGCCCTCTCCGCTTTGAGCGTTTCTCGCCTTTCGGTTTCCCGTTGGCGGTCAACGTCAGCTTGCTCCAAGGAAGTCTTCAACGTCTCTGTCTCAGCCACAGCAAGTTTCAGTTCCTTATTCCGTGCATCCATGTTGTGCATCAACGCCCGATTCTTTTCTTCGGCTGCTAGCAGTCTCTTGTTCGCACTCTTCAACACTACGCCGTTCTCAGCTGCCGCAGCTTCCAACTCTTTGATTCTTTCGACTAGCATTCCCATTTGTTTGGATCCCTTCTGGGCCTTCTGTAATTCCTCTGTGAGGCTCTCGATTGTCCCATTGGAATCGTTAAGAACTTGCCGCAAATTGTCCCTTTCCAGGAGGGCCTCCTTGTATCTCTTTTCCAAAGTTTCCAAATCAGATGATAAGCGAACTTTCTTCGACTGGATAGAGCTCATTCTCTCCATGGCATCCAACAGTTGAGCTTCCTTCGTCCTGATAACAGATTCGAAATCCTCCACTTTCTCCAACAGGGCCTCATTTTCTTGTATAACTTGCGCAGAGTTCGCTTCGAGCATGACGACAGACTTTCGAAGGCTGTCAGCTCTTGCACGTGATGCCCCAAGGTCGTCCTTCTGCTTCTTGGCCACGACTTCCAACTCATCCCGCTGCAAGAGTACCACCTTCAGCTCGTTTGCTTTCTGGCTTTCTCTGCCAATGCTCTGGCTTACGATGACTTCTTTTTCATCGCGCGCCGCCCTTAGGTCTGCTTCTAGTTGCCTGACTCGAATACTACGCCTCTCCACAGTAGCCTTGGAAGTATCCAAAGCCGCCAACGCAGAGCTCTTTTCTTTTTCAAGGAGACCAATTTTGTCGTGCGCCTCCTTTATCAGTGGCGCCGCCCTCGAAATCTTTCCCTTCAAATCCTTGTTTTGTTCCTTTGCTTCTTTGACAGCAGACTCGAGCTTCTGAATGCTTTTTCGGCTTTTGGAGCTCTCCGCTTCTGCATAGCTTAAGGATTCCCTCGTAGATTCCAGCTCCTTTAAGAGGTTCGATATCTTTTCATCGGCATCTTTTAACATCTGCTTTGATTCAATAAGAGCAGTCCGTATGATTGCATTCTCATTCGAGAGGTTATCCTTCATCTCTGCAGCCTCTTTTTTCGCAAGCGCAAGGTTCTCTTCCAGCCCCCTCAAGCTGTGAGTTTTCTGTTCGGCATCGCCTTGTGTTGCAGCTATCTTTTCATTTGCATCTTTCAACAACTGCTTTGCTTCTGCAAGAGAAATCCGAAGGATTTCATTGTCGTTCGAGAGGCTGTCCTTCATTTCTGCAGCCTCTTTTTTCGCGAGCACAAGGTTCTCTTCAAGCTCCCTCAAGGCACGAGTTCTCTGTGCAGCTTCTTCTTGTAGCGTCCCTTTCTCATCGACCAGATCTCGATTCGTTTGCTTCAGTGCTGCAAGCGTTGACTCCTTTTCTTCCAAGGACGCTTGGATCGAATTTCTACTCTCGAGTGCTGCATGCCGGGAATTGATCGCCTGTTGCAGATTGTCCTCGAGAGAGTGAATTGTTGCAGTTGATTCCTTTAGCTGTCTTGTTGTCGCTTCGACAGCAGCGTATACTTGTGCAGTCTTGCTCGTGGCTGCGGTCTTCTCTCCCAACAAGAAACGTTTCTCTTCCTTCAGATTCTGAATTTCAGATTCCCGCTGTTGCAACTGATTTGAAAGCTCTTCCTTCGCTTTCAAAACATCTCCAAGCTTCTCCTGAGCCATCCCAAGCTCCGTCTCCAGCGCTCGAAGTGTCTCCGTGCTGGCTGTCTGCAGATCCACAGATTTCCGCCCTTCCTCTTTCAATGCTTGCTGCAACCCTGATTGCACATGCTCCAGCTCTTGAACGGCGGTTTTCAAGTCATCATTGCGAGCTTCCGACTCTTGAACCTCTTTCTCCAAACTACGTCGAATCTGCTCCAGCTCATCTTTTGTTGTTAGGAGCACCGAAAGACGCCCTTCGGATTCTTTGTATTTTTTCTCGAACTCAGTCTTCAGATGTTCCAACTCAGCATTTTGGTCTTCCAGGATAGAGTTCCTACCATTGGACTCCTTCAGCCCACGCTCGAAATCGGTTCGCAGTCGTTCTAATTCAGCATTCGTATCTTCCAACACGGAGACACGACGCTGAAGCGACTCCTTCTTCGAACCAGTGTCTCTAAGGTTTGTCTCGAAAATATCTCTAGATGAAACTGCATCAGATCTTGCTTGTTCAAGTGCAGCGATCTTTTCTTCTGTTTTGGCAAGCTCCTCGTGCTTGCCTTTGAGAGAAAATCGCAGCCCCTCCACCTCGTGATCTAAAGACTTGTTCTTCTCCGACAGCAATTCGTAATCCTTTTTCAAGGCAGCAAGCTCTGATTGCAGCTGGCCTGTTTCAGAGCGCGAACCTTCAAGGATCGCTTCTAACTTCTCTTTGACTTGAAAAGATTCTACTTGGGCCTGCTTCAATCTGTCCTCGAGACTAGACACGTTGGCGTTTGCTTCGATCATGTTTGTCTCAAATTCATTGATCAATCGTTTCGTCATGGACACATCCCGTGCGAGACCATCCTTTTCATCTTCGAGTGAATGATTTGCTTTCTGGAGCACAGACAATTCATTCTGAAGGTCCTCAGTCCTAGCTGATGATTCCTTGAGATTCTCTTCAAGGCTGCTTTTCCCATTCAAGGCCTCTTGCAGGGCTTCTTGTGCATTGCACAGTTCTTCCACCAAACCAGAAAACTTCGCGTTGGCCCCATCCAACTCCATGTCCATGCTGTCAAGGGAAGCCTTCAATGCTGCTAGTTCTTCATCAAGAATTTTCTTGTCTCGCTTCAGATCCTCGTTGATTTCGTTGAGCTGGGTTATTTCACCCTCCAGCTCCTTTTTCGCATCAAGGGCTTCATCCCGGCTCTTCTGACAGCTCCTCAGCTCATTCTCAAGAGTCGAAAGCTTGACATTGGCACTTCCAAACTCTTGCTCCTTCACATCAAGGTACACCTTAAGCTGAGCTACAGTCTGCTCCAAAACAATATTGGCGTCCTGTGCAGCTTGATTGGCAGCCTTGAGGTTGGTCAGCTCCACTTGCAGTGATTCAGTTGCTCTTCCTGAGTTCTCCAAACTTTGTTGAAGCCTTTGCTTGTCTTGCTCTGCAGCATTCTTGCTTTCTGACAGAGCCTCCTCAAGTGATGCAACCTTGGTAACAATTCCTGCTAGCTGCTCTTGGCCTGCTGCGTAATCGTTCTTCAGTTGGAAGATTTCTGCTTGCCACAACTGCGCTGACTTTGCAGCTTCAGTCAACTTAGCGTCCAGGTCTTTCTTTGCCTCTGAGCTAGCTTTGGCTTCTGTCAAGGCTTCAGACAGTTTTCTTTCAAGCTCACATATTCTAGTGCCACTGTCAGCAAGCTGCCCATCCTTTTTCTCTAGAACCAGTTTCATTGATGAGAGTTCTTCTTCGAACTCTGCCTTGGCTTCATCTGTTGCTTCCTTGACTTCCTTGAGGCTGGAAAGCTCAAGCTGTAGAGTTCTGGCAACTGATTCTGATTCGAGCATGCTTGCTCGCAATGCTTTTTGCACCTCTGAAGTTGCACTCACATCTTCCTTTGACATGGATAACTCAGCCTCAAGGGCAACCACCTTGGCACTGGCATCATCCAGCTGTGCAGACATGCTTTCCAAAGTGCTCTTTAGCATGGATGCTTGCTCCTCCAGGGCACTGTTGGCTTCTTTGGTTTTGCTAACAACATTCTTTGACTCTAATAGCTGATCCCCCAATAGTTGATTGGCTTCTCTCAGGCTAGCTAGCTCCACTTGTACAGCTTCAGCAGAAGATCCTGATTCACTCAAAGTGGCTTCCAAAACACTCTTGGAATTGAGGGCTTCCTGGGTCTTTTCGTGTGCATTGGACAGCTCAGCTTCAAGAGAGCCTATCTTGACCTCTCTATCACCCAACTGCTTCTCTTTTTCATCTAGAAAGTTCTTCAAGAGAGCCAGTTCCTCCTCAAGACTTCTTTTGGCCTCTTCCAATGAAACTTGGGATTCCTTCAGGGTGGAGACTTCCAGTTGCAAGGTTTCCATTGCAGAATTGGAGTCATTAAGGCTGGCATCAAGTGCCCCAATAGATTGAATGACCTCTTGAGTCTTGTTATGAGCGTCTGACAGCTCAATTTCCAGAGAGGCCACTTTATCATTGCTTGTGGTCAATTGTTTCTCTTTTTCTTGCAAAGAATTCTTCAGCCGTCCCAGTTCCTCCACAAAGCCTATCTGGGACTGTTCCACTGCCTGCTCCGATTCCTTCAGCGAAACAAGTTCAAGCTTCACCGCTTCTGCTGCTGCATTTGATTCAGTCAAGCTGGCTTCCATTGCTAGCTTCGATTGCATCATTTCACGCATCATATTTTTACTTTCAAAGAGCTTGTTGTCCTTCTCACCAACAATACATCTCAGTTGTGCCATCTCCTCTTCAAGACTACTCTTGGCCTGTCCCAATGCTTCATGAGCCTGTTTGAGAGCAAAGACCTTCACCTGCATAGCTTCAAGACCAGCCTTGGCCTGTCCCAATGCCTTGTGGGCCTCTTTCAGTGCGGACACCTCAAGCTGCATACCTTCTGGCACTACCAGTTTTATTGACAGCTCTGCTTCTAGAGATGCCAGTTTGGTGGCACTGTCAGCCACTTGATGCTCTTTCAAATCCAAGGCATGTTTCAACAGCAACACCTCCTCCTGATGTGAAACCTGTGCCATGTCTAATGCTTTGCTGAGGCTGGCAATCTCACCTCTCAATGATTCCGATACCGCACTTGAATCTTGCAGACTGGCCTGAAGTGTCCCTATGGTTTCTTGGGCCTCAGTTGCCTCAGCTATATCTCGTCCAAGATCACTGTCAACGGAAGACAGTTTCTCATCAGCAAAAAATGATCTCTCTTTGCTGTGGCTCTCAACTTCCTGCAGCCGGGAGATGGAATCCTCCAGTCCCTTCTTTTCCTGTTCCACACCCTCCAGTTTTTCCTCAAGCTCACTGATTTTCACCTGAAGACTCCTGCTGACTACCTCTTTTTCTTCAAGCAGTGTGTTGAGGTTGTCCTTCACCTTCACTGCCTGATCAATTTCCTCTTTAAGCTTTTCAACTTCCTTGACAGTATCATTCAGCTTGCCATTAGCTTCTTTTAGTTGAGCATGTTGAGCTTCCGAGGTGGACTTGAACTCATCTAGCTCGGCTCTGAGGGATTCATTCTCCCTTTGTTGGACCTGGTCTGCCTCCTGCAAGTCCTGTATGATGCCTTCCATAGAGTTCTTGGAAGCCAGGAGTGTTTTGACTTCATTTTGGGCCTCAAGTAGCTGAGATTCTAAAGAGGCCACAACGTCAGACAATGATCCTGCTTTAGCTTCCAGAGACTGTTTCAATTGTGACAGCTCTTCCACAAGGCTAGTTCTGGCCTCTTCTGTCGCTCGCTGAGCTTCCTTCAATGCAGACACTTCCTGCACTAAAGCTTCAGCAGCAGAACGTGAATCTGCAAGGTTTGCTTCCAGTGCTGCCTTGGACTCAATGGATTGTTGGATTTGACCATCTGCTTCAAGCAGTTCAGCTTCTAGTGTGGCCACGTTGGATTCACTCTCAGCCAATGCACTCATTTTCTCATCCAGAGTTGCATTCAGCTGTTTTATCTCCTCTTCAAGTCTACTCTTGCCATCTTCCAACTCGTGCTGCGATTCTTTCAGTGCGGACACCTCAAGCTCCATGGCGTCTGCTGCTGATTTATATTCACCCAGCTTGGCTTCAAGGGTTGCCTTAGACTCAATAGCTTCTTGAACTTTGATGTGGGCATTTGACATCTCTTCTTCTAGAGATGCCAACTTTGTGGCGCTCTCCGCTACTTGATTTTCTTTCTCGTCCAGCAACTGTGACACCTTTTGGTGGGAAGCCTGTGCCATGTTCAATGCTTCACTAAGGCTTGTGATCTCTCCTCTCAATGATTCTGATACTGCACTTGATTCTTTCAGACTGGCCTGCAGTGTCTCCACAGTTTCTTGGGCCTCAGTTGCTTCGGCCCTGGCTTGAATAAGTTCACTATCCAGTGATGAAAGTTTCTCATCAGCCACAATTGATCTCCTTTTGTTGTGGCTCTCAGCTTCCTGCAGCTGGGCAATGGAATCCTCCAGCAACTTCTTGTCCTGCTCCGCACCATCCAGACTCCTTTCAAGGTCAGTGATCTTTGCCTTTAAGTCCGTGAAGACTGCCTCCTTTTCTTCCAGCTCTGCATTGCGATTCTCCTTCTCCTTCACAGCCTGATCAATATCCTCCTGCATCTTTCCCACTTGATTCAGGGCATCACTCAGCTTGCCATTAACTTCATTTATTTGAGCATATTGACCTTCTGTGATGGACTTGAACTCATCTAGCTCAACTCTGAGGGATTCATTCTCGCTTTGCTGGACCTGCATTTCCCCCTCCAATTCACCAATTGCACTTTCTAGAGCATTCTTGGAATCCACCAGTGCTTTGACTTCCTTTTGAGCCTCAAGTAGCTCAGACTCTAAAGAGGCTACCCTGGCTTCATTGTCAGACAATGATCTGTTTTTCTCTTCCACAGACTGTTTCAACTGTGACATCTGTTCCACAAGGCTAGTTCTGGCTCCTTCTGCTGCTTGTTGGGCTGCCTTCAATGCCGATAACTCCAACTGCAAAGCTTCAGCAACAGAAAGTGAATCAGCAAGGCTAGCTTCCAGTGCCGACTTTGACTCGATGAACTGTTTGGTTTCACTTGTTGCCTCCATCAATTCAGCTTCCAATGTGGCTACCTTGGATTCAGCCTCAGCCAATGTGCTAATTTTCTCATTGAGAGTAGTCTTCAGCTGTTCTGTTTCTTCTTCAAAAGAACTCTTGGTCAGTTCCATAGCTTCTTGGGCCTCTTTCAGAGCGGAGACCTGAAGCTGCATGGCTTCCACTGCTGATCCAGATTCACCCAGTCTGACTTCTAGCATTGCCTTGGATTCAACGGCTTCTTGGACTTTGCTGTGAGTATCCAACAACTCTGCTTCTAGAGATGCCAGCTTGGTATCACTCTCAGCTACCTGGTTCGCTTTCTCGTTCAAAGCATGATGCAACTGTGACAACTCCTCCTGATGCGAGCTTTTGGCTAGATCCAACATTTCACTGAGGCTGGCAATCTGTTCTTTCAATGTGTCTTCTCTTTCACCGGATTCTTTTAGGCTAGATTGGAGGGTCTCTGTGGTTTCTTGGGCCTCAGCAACCTCAGCCCTGGCTTTGATAAGCTCACTGTCAAGGGAGGAAAGTTTCTCGTCTGCCATAATGGATCTCTCCTTGCTTTGGCTCTCAGCTGCCTGCAGCTGGACAATGGAATCCTCCAGCAACTTCTTGTCCTGCTCCACACCCTTCAGTGTTCCTTCAAGTTCACTGATCTTTGCCTGGAGATCTGTACTGGCTGCCTCTTTCTCCCTTAGCAAGGTGTTCAGATTGTCCTTCTCCTTGTCTGCCTCAACAATATCCTCTTGAAGCTTTTCGACTTGCATCTTGGCATCATTCAGCTTGTCACCAGTTTCCCTCACTTGAGCATATTGAGATTCTGAGAAAGACTTGAACTCCTCTAGCTCGGCTCCAATGGTTTCAATTTCATTTTGTTGCATCTGTTTTGCCTCTTCCAACTCCCCAAGAATTTTTTCAAGAGCTGCATTTGCGTTGTTTGCCTCCGTGGCCCTGTTCTCTGCGGCTTCCAGGTTTCCCTTGAGTTCTGATATGTCGCCATTTGCCTTGTTCAGCTCGGCTTCCATGTCAGCACCACGTTGCTGCAGACTAGACATCTCCGTTTCGGTACCAGCAAGTTTCTCCGCCAGGGATTCCCGAGCTTTTTCGAGCTCAGACAGTGTTCCCTGAAGAAGTTCGGCGGACGAGTCCTTTTCTTTCAATGCTTCCTCAAGGCTTTCCTTCGACTCCATAACCAACCTCTTCTCCTCTTCGGTGCTTGCTAAGGTAGCTTCCAAGGTCGTTATCATCTCTGCAGACACTTTCAGCTCACGCTGCGCGTCTTCGTGACAGGCAAGCAGTGTCGTAAGCTCTTGTTCCAAGTTTCTCGCTGTTTCGACCTTTTCTAGCAGATCTTTTTCTTTCTGTGACACAGATTCTTCCAGAGATATAATTGTGGCTTGTTTGTCTTCAATGGTGGCTTCCTGGGTACCCAAAGATGCAATGGCATCGTCGCGCTCTTTCTGCATGGCTTGCGCGTCTGCTTCCAACGAAGCTATCTTTTCTTGGACTTGCTCGTCACTGCTGGCAACTGTTTCCTTCAGTCCAGTAAGTTCCGTTTCAAGTGAAGCCTTTTCTTCTTTGAGGTTCACGACCTCTTCTTCCACAGTTGTGATGTCTTGACGCAATCTCTTCGCTGCGGTGTCGGCTTCTTCTAAAATGATCTCCAAATCCTCCTTTTCATCTTCGACTTCCTTGCGAGCATCCTTGGCAGCCTGGAGCTCGCTTTCCAGCGCAACGACTCTTTCAGACGCATCCTTGAGCTCGTCTTCCACTCTCGCTTTCGATTCCTGGAGTTCGGAATGAGCTGTATCCAACGCTGCTAGCTTCTCACTTGCTTCGCGTGACGCTTCCTCGGCGGCTTCCAGAGCTGATATTTTATCCTTTGTCTCCCTCAATTCTTGCTCTGCTGCTTCAAGGCCCAACAGTTTCTCCTCTGCATCTTTGAGCTCCTGTTGAACTGTTGCCTGCTTCTCTTGAGCGTCCCGAAGTTGCTCCTCAACTGCGTCGTTACCTGCTTGCAGATTGTCTCGTTCAGTTTCCAGTTCGGCTATCTTGGCCTTAACTTCCTCCAGGTGAGTTGAATGGGTTTCCTGCGCCTCTGCCAGTTTGGCTTCAAGGGATGATACTTGTTCGTTGGCTTCGTCGAAGGACTTTTGGACAGCCAATAGGCCAGTAGAAGACTCGGTTTCCAGGGTGGATATCTTGTCGGATGCCTCTTGAAGCTGCTGTTCCAACGCCTGCTTGGATGATTCAAGTACTGATATTGCTGCCTCCAGGCTGGCAACTTTCTCGCTTGCATCCTTCTTGGCGTTTTCAGACGCGCTAAGATTGGCGGCGCTCTCAGCTTCCAGGCTGGATAGCTTGGATGTTGCTTCTTGGAGCCGTTCCTCTGTGGATACTTTGGTCGTTTGAAGTTCGGTCAGCTGGGTTTCCAGGAACGTTATGTTCTCCTTGGCATCAGAAAGAGCCGCCTCAGTCGCCTGAAGGTCTGCGGAGCCTTGCTCCTCCAGAAAGGAAAGTTTGGCCGTTGCTTCTTGGAGCTGTTCCTCGATTGCTGCTTTGGAAGCTTGGAGGTCGGAGATTTGGGATTCCAAAGAGGAAATGCTGTCTTTGGCCGTCTGAAGGTCCGCAGAGCCTTGTTCTTCAAGGCTGGAGAGTTTGCCGGTTGCTTCCTGGAGTTGTTCTTCAAGTGTTGCTTTGGAAGTTTGAAGGTCGGATATTTCGGATTCCAGGGAAGATATTTTGTCAGTTGCGTTCGATAGGGAAGATTGAAGTTCGGAGAGTTCAGATTCGAGACTGGCTGCCTTGGTTTCGGCTTCTTGCAGCCGTTCTTCTTTGAAAGTTTTGGAGTTTTGGAGGTCTGACAATTGAACTTCGAGGAACTTCACAGTTTCAGTGGCTTCCGTCGCTGCATCTTGGGTGGATTGAAGCTCGGAAGCTTGAGATTCGAGAGCCGCGATTTGTTCCTTGGCTTCTTTAAGACTTTCGTCTGCTTGATCTTTGGTAGTTTGAAGCTCGGCTTCCAGCGATGTTACACGCTCGTTTGCCTTTTCAAGGCAGTCATCGGAGTGCTCTTTGGAGGCTTGAAGCCCGGCTGCTTTATCTGACAGTTCGGAAATCTGTTGATTGGCCTTTTCCAGATCTTCATCAGATTGTGCCTTGGTCGTTTGAAGTTCGGCAATGACGGCATCAAAACTGGTGTTGGTTTCTTCCAGTGTTGCTTTGGTCTTTTGCAGTTCGGCGTGTTGGGCTTCCAAAGCCGACAGCTTATCCTGCGCTTCCGACACTTGTTCTAGTAGGGCGATATTGGAGGATTGCAGATTGGTTTGATTTGCCTCGAATCGCGACAACTTTTGCTGGGTTTCCATCAACTGTTCTTCCTTCATCATAACGGCAGTTTGCAGTCCGGAATGCTCAGCTTCAAGCTTGTACATTTTCTCGTTCATATCCTGCAGTGCCGTCTGCGACGTTTCCACTTGCTGGTGGCGATTGGAAAACAACTCCGCCAACTCTTCCTTGACCTTTCTCAGTTCGGCCTCCGTGGAAGCCACAGTGGATTCCAAGGTGGAGTTTTTGCTCTCGAGTTCAATTTTGGCTTGCTTGAGGGTAGCATTATCCATCTTTAAAGATTTGTTCTCCTCTTGCAAACTGGAGACAGATTGTCGTAGTTCATCCGCGTCGGCTTGTACCGTCTTCAGTTTGGTTTCCAGAGCATCCCGTGATTCTGTAGCTTCCTTTTCGAATGCCTGCAAGCGTTCCAGTTCGGGTCCCGTTTCGACCATGATACTGTCTCGTTGTCGTCTTTGCTCCTTAAGCTGACTCTTGTAGTTGGATTCTTTGACTTTGAGTTGATTGATTTTCTCCAGCAGTCCATCCCGTTCCTGCTGTTCTCTATCCAATGCCTTCTTTGTCTTTTGAAGTTCTTGCTGTTCCTTCTCAAGCGTCTGTTTGGCTTGTTGCAGTTCTTGCTGTTCCTTGTCGCGTGCTGATTTGGTCTGTTGGAGTTGTTGCTTTTCCTTGTCGAGGGCGGTTTTGGTCTTTTGGAGTTCCTTTTCCAACTCGGCAACTCTGGTTTGGGAAGCATCGTGCACTTGTTTGGAAACTGAAACATCCACAACAACAGCATCCGTGTCGTCAGTGTCTCCGTTCAACGCCTTGCGCAGTCTCCGTTCCAAATCTTGAATCAAGTTGTCCTTGGCCTGATCCGCGGCACTGCTGGCATAAAACGGTTTGGAGGGTTGGTACTTGTCGTGCTCTTCCAGCTGATTGTAAATGTCCCTCAACTCGTCATCCACTAATCTCAATTGTCGTTCGAGGGCTCGCTTTTCGCAATTCATGACTTCCATTTCCCCCAGTGTGCGCTGGAGCTGAATGTCCTGTTCTTCGCAACTGGCCTCGAGGGTTTTGAGGCGTTCTGCTTTGGGGACGAACTTTTTTCTATCCTTTTTCTTCTCGTCGGTTGGAACAGGAGAATCGCGGGGTCCATAGAGAGTATCATGATCGACCGAGTCGGCATTTCCCTTGGCAATCTCGGGAGGCAATCCCGCATTCACGTCGTCTTGAGCATGTTGTTGATGTACTGGTGTTTTGGCAGCTGGTGCTGTTGTCGTGACAGGCTCAGCTGGTTCTTCCTTTTTGGGTTCTTCCTTTTTGGGCTCTTCTTTGGCTGCCTCTGGATTGAGCATTCGATGGATCCGTTGGACATCGGCCTTGTCATACATTTGTTCCACTACGCGTATGGCCGTACCATTGTTGAGTAATCGTTTGATTTCATCATCGTTTTCACCCGACGATTCTTCTATTTCCCCCAGTGAAGATTTCTTTTCCGCCTTGATTTCGGCTCGCACACGGGCTACATCTTCTGGTTTGTACATGGCATTTAGGAGGGATTCGGTGCCCTCTCGAGTGGAGGCATCTTCCTGGTCTTCATTTTGAATCAAACGACGAATTTCATAGTCCGTCTCTTTTTGTTTCTTGGCAGCGTCTTCGTCACCACCGCCCATCCAATCAAACCAAGAACCCTCATCTCTCTTTTCAATCTCAGGTTCGGGTTCAGGCGCCGGGGCAGGGGCTTCTTCGACCCATCCAAACCAACTCATCGTGGGAAGATGCTAATTGTGTGATCACTCTCGTCGTGGATTCCCACTGTTTGCTAGCTTTCCTATTGGTCCATACTCCACTTTCTTCTTCAATAAAAAACAGTGGATTTCAAATATACACTGTGCTCGGGTTCCTTAGGAGGACAGTGCTACGGTAATAGCACTATAGCTGGGAGACTTGGAGAGAGCTCTTTCTCATAAACTTGAAGCATTGCAATGGCTGGAAAGCTCGAAAGCTCGGAAGACCATGTTCTTCTGGTTGGATGCAAGCGAAGGTGGACTTGAAGCATTAAGCAAATATGTTTGACGTCAGCAGAATGCTTCGCTCACTTAATAAATAATTTCGCTGCACTGGCACGTACCGGTTAACTCAATTCGTAAAAAGATGTGCACAGGCGCCCAATTCTTCAACAACTTTGCTGGTCGATTTTGGCCTTGTTCGTGCCACTGCCGATGATTGATCAGAGAAGGTGGGTCTAGCAAGCTAGAGGGGTTGTATTTGGCAAAGAAGAGGTGGAGTTCGGAACCAGTAGCTAGGTTCGGTGGGATCAGGGGCGACACATTCATGACCAACACAGGGACCAAAATGCCTTCACAATCATTCATTCCATGAGCCAATGCCAATTCAGCAGCATCTTTTTGAGGAGTGGCAGTGGAGGAAGCGACCCTCCAAAGAAGTATGATACGACTGTACATGCATTTGGATAGTTTTAGTGGAGTATTTTCATAGATTGGGTTTCCTCAGCCATTTTCCTCCTGGCGGCATGATTGAATCTTGAGCACGCAAAAGTCCAATTCACAAATTGGCATCACTCCAAACTGGTGTTGGGGTCCTAGAGTCGGGAAGTGTCCTAGCTAGTAATCTTGCATATCGTCGAATGGTACGCCTATTGAGTTGCATGATTGCCTGATGATACATGTTACTACCGATCGAGGTGTGTTTTCGTAAGTGCCCGAGGACACCAAAACACCTATTCAATGCAAAAGTTGGCATCGTACGGTGGAACGCAAAAACCGCCAACTCATGCGGGTTGGTGTTTTGTTGACTCGCAAGAGTCGAGTCTGTACAGCAGCCACCCATTGATGGATGCATGATGATTTACCTCTACTGTACCGGGCTCGTGTTATGCATTGGAAGATATCGGAGCGTTCAATTCCAACGTCACTACCGTTGGAATATCACTCTCTGCTTTTTTCTTCTTCTTTGTCTTGGTGGCTTTGCCATCCGTTGGTTCCTCGTCTTTCGTCTTCTTCTTTTTGGTCGCTTCTGGCGCATCATTGTCTACAAGCTTTTTCTTGGATTTCTTCTTGACTAGGGGTGCCCCATCCGGGGTTGCCTGATCCTTTTGGTCCGCTTCAGCGTCATTTAGCTTTTTCTTGGACTTCTTCTTTACTAGGGTAGAACCATCCGGTGTTGCCTGATCGGCTTGGTCCGCTTCAGCGTCATTTAGCTTGTTCTTGGACTTCTTCTTGACTAGGGGCGCACCAGCCGGTGTTGCCTGATCATTCTGGTCAGCTTCAGCGTCATTGAGCTTTTTCTTGGATTTCTTCTTGACTAACGGTGCACCATCAGGTGTTGCCTGATCCTTAGCATCTCCCTCAGCTGTCTTTTTCTTTGATGTCTTTTTCTTGATGGGCTCTTGACTATTGTCGTCTGGTTCGTCTTCGGATGTCACTTTCTTTTTGCTATTGGATTTTTTCTTGCCCAGCTTTCGATCCGGATTCTCTTCGGTCGTCAGTGACTTGGAACTGGATTGCTTTTCGTGTTCTTGTAGCGGCTTTTTGCTGGATTTCTTCTTGCCCAATTTGGGCCGTTCGTCATCTTTCTTTCGTGATGCCGAAGGAGATCGACTCTCTTGCAGTTTTCGTTTGCTGTCTATCTTTTGGACGGCCGTGGCTGGCCGTCCAATCCGTTGTGTGGCGGCAGCCTTGGCTTTTGACTTCTCATCTGAAAAAAGGTCTTTGTCACTGAGTGAGGGTTTCGGTCTGGGTCGCTCTACTCTGCCGAGAGGCTTGGGAGAGAGAGATCGAGCTCTTGGATTGCGTCTTTGCAGTCGCCCCCTGCCATCCTCTTCCTCCTTTTTATTGGACAGTCCCATCAAGTTTCGGACACTGCCACCTAATAGAGATCTCTTGCTGCCGGACTTTTGTTCCGCCAGTCCCAACCGTCGATTGCTCTTTTCTTTTTGCATCATGGGTTTGATCCCTCGATTCCATACCACTTCTTCCAGGACCATACCCAACAGAGATTCCGCCTCAAAGTCCTTTTTCTTCTTCTTCTTCTTGGCACCAGGTTTCTTTTTCGTCTTCTTCTTGGTAGTGGCAGCAGCAGAAGATCCGGATTTGGTCTTCAAAGGTTTGCTGTGATTCTTGCCCTTTTTGGAGTCGTTGCCTGGTTCGACTTCAGTGGTGGTGGCGGCTTTGTCGGTCTTGTCGGTCGCCATGGTGGGAGTTTCAGCTTCTACTTTGCTTAGCCTTCAAAATGAATGCAATGTGTGCAAAAAGGAGTGAACC
Source organism: Seminavis robusta (assembly GCA_903772945.1). Classification (NCBI taxonomy): domain Eukaryota; phylum Bacillariophyta; class Bacillariophyceae; order Naviculales; family Naviculaceae; genus Seminavis; species Seminavis robusta. The sequence continues at coordinate 21,191 of CAICTM010000285.1, forward strand.
GGGGTTGGTTTGTAGTCCTACCTGGCTAGATACCGGTAGGTTGGTGCACCATTCAATGCCGAGTTGCAAGAGGGTTGTTTGTGTCGTTGTTTCATGCACTCCCCAAGCGAGTGGTGAAAGTCGGAAGGTTCTTTAGTTCTTCCCACCGTAGATGTGCCGAGTTCTACGGTACTGGGTAGATCGTTTGGGCCTACTAGTAGATGTGGTAAATAGTATTTTGGATAAATGTACCGTTTTGGGTATGATTGATAAGTATTTACCTCAGCTAAAAATATAGAAATGACCCAATCCAAGAATTAATGGGATTTATTGCTATCACCCCTTTGCGACTAACTTTTTGCTCAAGTACGTAAGTGACCACACTTTACTTCCTGGCGTGCGCCACCGTCTCGAGTCAAATGAATGCTGCGGGGTATTATTTTTTAAATAGACTAATAGATTTAGACAGCAAACGTTTCTCTAATCCTTTTAGCGCTTTAACCGCCAAAATTTTAACCGATTTCAAAGGGCGAAATTCCCTTTTAGATAACAACACACAGCACCATGGTTTCTTCTCATCAAGCCGATGAAGAGTCGTAGTCGCCATCCCAATCCCAGTCGGTAAAATAACAAGCAACTAGTACTGCTATTGATAAAACAACAGCCATGAACCCTCCTCGCAAGCGTCTAGGAGCCGTGGAGCGTCTGGGAAAGAGCTCTGGCCCCGATCCAAAGGTGTCCCTTTCCTCGCGCAACCTCAACCGTTCGAGAGTTGGAAACCTCTACGAAAAAGCATCCTCTCGGGGCTCTCGGACCAAGCAAGCTTTGGAGCGTCATGGAGAGATCTCTCGTGATGTAGCCGTGGCACTGGGTGGGAACCAACACATGCGGGGCACCAAGAAACGAAAAGTATTTGATGAAGGCATGGCTACCTTTGGCGAACAAATGAAGGACCGAGGCCGAGAACGAGCCATTCGCATTCACCATGCCAATCTTGAGCGGCGCGCCAATGCAGCGAATGGCAGTATCGTCAATCCCAATAAGAAGAAGAAAAACGCTCCTGCGGCATCCAAAGAAAACTTTCGTTTTGGATCCTCCACGGCCATTATCCCCAATGCGAAGACAAAAAATCGTCAGAATTTTGGAAAGCAACCGTCATCGGCAGCTATTCAACCTCCAAAGGCCAGCTCTGGAGGAAAAAATTCTACGATGACGAGTCTCCAAATCGAAAATGAACGCAAGGCAAAATCCATTGAACAATTGACGCAACAACTGGATAATGCCCAGAAGAAGAGCCAACAGGCAGAGCAACACATTCGGTCTCTGCAAGAAGAGAATAGTCAGCTCAAAAAGAAGCCGCGCAAACGACAATCCACTACCAGCCTCAAGAAACAGGGAAACAGCGCTGTAGATGCCATTGAGATTGACTAAAAACAAGAAGGGACCAAGGGTATATATTATTTCATGTCTATTCCCAATACGGTACGCGCTGTAACTATTGTGGGCTTGGATTTAGTGGGGATAAGGACTCTAAGGGTGGCCTCCTTCATGCTTGGATTATCCATGACAAGGTGTGCGCTGTGACAGTGCAGTTTTTGGGTTTCTAAGGGTTCCAGAGTCTTTATTATTGCATACTAGTTCATTGCTCTTGTTTGATATTGATAGTATTAGACTAGTAGTGGCGTTGCTAGCTAGCATCCTTGCTTTCCCAAAGTCTATAATGGCTGTTCTTCTAGCATAGTTAATGACTGGCTAATTTCACCAACGCGGTTGAATATTCACCACCGGGTCTCTCGACGGCGGTTTCCCTTGGCGCTTCCGCCATTTCGTTTCTTATCACTTCCACCCTTGCGACCAAAGGATTCATTATTTCCTCTTCTTTGATCGCCACGACCACGACCGCTAAAGTCGCTGCGATGATGGCGGCGCTGGTCAAACCCACTACCACCCTGATAGGATGATGCCGGACGCGAGGACAACGATGGATGATCCAAGACACCGTACTGTTTCAACACTTTGTGAGACAAAGTGGGACGCTCTTGCAATCTCGCCTGGTCGGCAAACGAATTGATCAAATCAAAGACTGTATCCGCGGGTTTACGCATGCCCCATTCTCGAAATTGTTGAAAATAGAATCCAAACATGCCTCGGTAGCAATCCGCTCCCTTTTCGGCCACTTGCCAATCGTCCAAGGCTCGTTCCAGCCGCTTACTGTTGTTGTCCGAACTGGTAGATTCCAAATCCTGTTGCAATTCTAGATTGTGCGGAATTTCGATACCACTCAACAACCCATCGAGTGCATCGAGTTCGTCTGGAAGAAGTACCACGAGTCCCTCACCCTCTTTTCCCGCTCGTGCGGTGCGTCCCAATCGGTGAATGTAGGTTTCTCGATCGCGGGCACATCCCACTTGGATGACATGTGAGACATCGGGATAATCGACACCCCGTGCCGACACATCGGACGTGAACAAAATGGCAGACTTGGACCGGCGGAATCGTTCACTGGTATTGCTGCGTGAGTTTTGGGAGAGTTTGCTGTGCAATTCCAAAACAATGGGTTGTCGCGTTGTTGTGCTGCTGGCTGGGTCGTTTTGAAGATACGTTTGAAAGAGCTGGGTAAGAAATGTTGTTTGGCTGGTGGTATTGCAAAAGACCATCAACTTGGCATTCTTCTTCTCCGAGGATGATGATACTAGTATGTGTTCAATCAACTGCACGACCCCAGCAATCATTTGATCGCGAGGCACAATGACATGCGATTGTTTTACGGTTTTCACTGTCTGCAAATTGGGATCTTCGTCTTGAATGCAATCGACGGTAAGGTGATCCGGTTGCAAGTAACTCTGCACTTCCTTCTGGACAGAAGGAGGCACTGTGGCAGAAAACAGGAGTGTTTGACGAGGTTGCTCTGGCAAATAGGAAATGATGCGTTGAATATCCTGTCGAAATCCCAGATCCAACAACCGATCCATCTCATCCAAGACGAGAATGTCGACACTATCATTGAAGCAGTCGGCAAATGGCTGGTCTCTGTCGTTCAACCAGGAGTTTTCCAAATGATCCAAGAGTCTGCCCGGTGTGGCTGTCACAATGGTAGGTTGCTTCCGGCGATCGAACCGCTTCATATCAGCACCCTTGGAAACACCGCCATACAACACTTGTGCTTGGATTCCATCCTGTGCTTTCACCAAATCGGCCACTGTTTTATGAATTTGTGAGGCGAGTTCTCGTGTGGGTGAAATAATGAGCATGCGGCACTGTGTGTGGTTACTCTCTTGCAGGAGACGTTCCAAAGTGGGTAAGAGAAATGCCAGTGTCTTTCCCGATCCTGTGCGACTCTTGCCCAGTACATCCTTTCCCGACACGACGGCATCCCATGTCTTGTCTTGGATATCCGTCATGCAGTCAATACCCTTTTTCTGCAAAAGCTCCAGAGTGCGAGGATTCAAATCCTTCAATTCCGAAAAATACCTGCTTTCGTCATCACTGTCGCTGTCAATGTCGGTAGAGAGGACAGCCGACGCCTTGGAAGAAAACCAATGAGACGACGTGATACCGGTATCTATGGGAGCATTGGCATTAGGATTCCAGATCAATGAAGTGGTTCCCCGCAAAATGGAGGCGCTCTGAAAGAAGCGTCCTTGGCCAGCACAAATTCTACCTAATACCGGAACTAATCGAACGTTTGAGCGTGACAACATACATTGCATGGACCGACGAGCCGCTTGCAAGGAGGACATGGTGGAATAGAAATGCTGGACTTCTACTTTGGAGGGAGAAAAAGTAAATGAGATTGTGGGAATGAGAAAAGAAAATGAGTGGAGGGCGAAGAAAAGAGCCACTGTGCGATCGTTTCTATGGAAGCACGAATGAATTCGAATCTCGAGGGTGAATTCCGCGCCTCACAAAAACAAGGCAAAGCTCCATCGCGACGACCTTATTGTTGCTGTTGACCGTCATCGCCCCTGCTTCTCTCCAAGTTTCTTCTTTGTCTCTTTTCAGTACCTACCTGTGACACTTTCAGTTGATCCGCCAGGCATTGCTCACTCGCCAGTAGAAGCCAAATTCTTGTTTGTAGTCCAACCCATCATCATGTCGTCATTGCTCGCGTCCACTTCCACCGACCAGGAGGACTTGCTGGTCAAAGCCATGCTGGTGGTCCTTCATCATGGCCAAGGCCTTCTCTCTCTTCAAGACATTGGACGGTTGTCTATCACTTCCAAAGCCATTCAGAATGTGAGTATGCACCATGACCATGACAACGAACACCTTTCGTCCGGCCAGTGCTGTTCACCTCACACAAACTACTCCATCTCGTCATTGTTCATTTTTGTCCAGACTGTGGAAGACTGTCATGTTTGGAAATCTGTATTCCAAGACATTTCGCCCGATCCAGTGCCGCTATCAATCCTCAATGCCGCAAGAGCAGTCACATGGAACGGTGAACAAGGATTACTTCCTTGCTTTACCGCTCCGGATTCTCCAGCGAGTGGGCTACAAAAAAGCAATTGGACTACTCCTGTCCAAGACGTGTCAGAAGTGTGGGGCGTTTGCAGGCTCCACAAGTCCATTCTCACTTACTCGATTGTGTGAGCCATGCAGCCAACACGATTCGGCGGCTTGGACGTGTGTCAAGACTAGAGCCAAGGAAATGTTCCTTCTCAATTACAAGGACTTGGATACATTGCCGAGTGCGACTGTGACGCCTGGTACAGGTCCTGGTGGTAAGACATCCACCATGTACGCCTATAACGATGTCAAACAGAAATCCTTTGAGAAGTGGGGTGGAGCCGCTGGTCTCGAGGCAGAGATTTGTCGTCGCGTCATCAAGGCTAACCAACGCTATGTACAAAAGCAGAATTCGGACAAGCCCATGAAAAAGCGACCCAAAATCATGCATCAATCAACACGTCCAACGGACGATCCAGCCCTTGTGGTATCCCCTTTGCTTTCCAATCTCCCCATTGGCTTTGTGCAACGCAAGAGCAAATGCATTAGGATGGTTGGCAATACGTACCCTTTGCAGACTGCAATGTGGCTAACTGTCACGCCCGTGTTCCGTTTTGTGACAGCTTTGGTCACCTGTTGATGGAGCATGGTGTCTTGAGAGGGCCCGGCACAAACCTGGAGCCCGTGAACCACCCTCGGAGTTTGTATCTGGACCTAAACGATGTTGTGGGGCTCCCAACCGAGCTGGTCCATTGCTTCGCCAATGCTGACTTTTCTCAGTTTCGCAACCAAACTGGAGTCGTTCTAGCAGGAGTGGTCGACAGCGTCTTTCGTCCAAGACAAAATGGTGACCAGTTGACAATTGTTTGTCATGATGATTTCACCCGCAGCTTCTTTGAAAATGCCTCGACGGTGACGGCCTATTGCAAGACTGGAAACGGTCATACTGCCCATAAGGAGCTCTTCGATGTTGCTGGTGGTGACGCTAGTGGATATCATGCAACTTTTTGCAAGGAAAACCTCCTCGGGGAGCTCGTGGTTGCTCTTGGGTTGACGCAAACGTCCCCCGTTCAGTTTCTTGCTGGGATTCTTGCTCATATGTACTCGGCAAAGTTCTTGAAGTGCATGTATATGGAAGACGGCGTCGACGATCCCCGCAATCGTGGCTTTGAGGAAGTACGTCTCCTCAAAGAAGCCATTTTGATGCTGAAGGCGGCACAGAATGATGAGGACGACGACGAACACGAAGACAACTTTTGTGGTTGTGGGTGGTGCCGCTGAAGACGAAGAAGACGACTCTCGTTTGGGGCACTCTTTGTTCAATCGTGTTGTGAGTTCTTTACGGTATACAAGTGAGGCTGAGTGCTGAAAGTGGAGGAATGCACATGGAGGTCAGTCAGTCTCCATTGCAACTACAAAGTGTACATTACGGTAGTAGATTCCAGCAGCGTACACTGTACTGGTACCGGTAAAAGCAGTAGACTGTCACACAAAAATTCAGGTACCATTACTAATGCAAAACAATTCGTTTTTCTCCAATTTGCCCCCGATCCCAACGGACCCCTACTACCAGGAACCAGTCTGGTACCAGTACCTTGGTAGCTAGCTAGTACCGCACCCTCTATGGGCCAAAATTCCGCAACTTCCACGCGGATTTTCAGCCATTTCCACGTTCCACGATCTCGGGATGAAGAAGCGTGGAGCGCGGTGTGCATTGTTGAAAATTTGGTTTTAGTACATGTATACTCTAGCTAGCTACTAGCTAGTAGTCTGTTATGCTTGCTGCCGATAGCTTAGCTTAGCGCCTGAAAAGTTCAGTGTCGTAGGCTGATTCGTACACACAAAACAGTACGCGTACACAGTGCAGCCAAAATAGATCCACTGCCTGAAGTTATTGCTCACACAAAGCTACATTTCTGATGGCGCCAATATCTGTCTTACTGGAGTTTGTACCTGTCAATGATGCCTGGATCCACGTACGAGGTACCGGCGCACCACTTGCCATGGAGGCAACCATGGCAACCAACTTTGTGGAGTGTGCAAAATGGATTGCGAAAAAACGACCTGGACTTGTCGGGAAGGACGCGTTTGTCAGCTTCTTGCTTGGGGACTTTGGCAGCCATACTGTCCAGTGCTTGAATGGAACTTGGCCGAAGGCGCATCCGTGGACCGTCGCGAATTCTCTATGCTATGATCGGCCCATCCTCGTTCGCTACGGAAGCATTGCTGAAGAGCCATGTGCCATCGAGATCACAGTACAAGGTCTACCAGAAGGTGCCATTTCTCTGAAGTGCTTCCCTGCAGTTACAACTGTGTCCTGTCTGAAGGCATTGCTTGTGAAGAAAGGCGTCGTTCCCGAAGATGAAATCGAGTCCTTTAGCTTGGCACGCGAAGGTCTATCTTTAGTCGAGGAAGACAAAACCTTGCAGGTGTATCATATAAATCGTGATGCCTTTCTTAGCATCAGCTCCAGGTCCCCGCACAGTCGCTTCCCCGCTGCCCCTGCCACGGCTCAAATCTTCGTCAAGACAGTGACTGGCAAGACAGTTGTCTTTTCTAAATTTGGTGCACAATCGACCGTTTATGATGTCATGTGCTGGATTTGCAAGCATGAAGGCATCCCTGTAAGCAAACAGCGTATCAATTTCGCTGGAAAGCAACTCGAAGATAGTCGAGCACTGTTGGATTGCAACATCCAGCGGGAGGCTACATTGCATCTCACTCTGTGTCTTCAAGGAGGTGGTCAAATAGGAGCAGAGTTTGTTGATGTCACTCGTGAAGATGCCATCCAGGCGCACGCCTGGAGCTTGTTTGCTCCTCGATGGCGCACTGCACGTCTTGGATTATCAATTGAAGGTCGCTGCAGCAACAGGGAGTGCCGTGCCTACGGAAAATTGTTCATTGACAACATGGGCTTATCCAGCTTTGACCTAGTGTTAGATCAATTTTGTCATTGCCCACTCTGTCATGTGACTGCTGCTGCCATCAAGCCTGGGTTTAATAACTGTCTGTGGAAAGTTGTCGCCATCAAGGAGAATTCTTTGTCTATATACAGAACGCCCTGGAATCGCGCAGGAGACATGTACACAACCTATGATGAGCACATCGCAGGAAAGGCCAACTACTCTCGTCTTCAAGTCTTTGTACGTGCTCTCCCAGAGTGTCGGTATGCGGACCATGATGGCAACTTGTGCAATCTTGAAAAGCAGGAGAACTGCCCCATCTGTCTTGATAATCTTGACAACGGAGAACAAACTTGCAAGTTTGACAGCACTGAGTGTGGGCACTGGTATCATGCGGATTGTATTGCCAAGTGGAGGGCTGCCCGAGTCCACTCACCAGGTGGATGCTACTGTCCCATTTGTCGTGCTGAGGAATATTCAGAAATATCGGATAGTTCGGAATGAATGAATGTAATCACTGGCAGTGACGGCGACGAGAAGTAATGATACATCGCCTTGGCTGTTTAGTTGCACGGTGCTAGTACACGTTGTTGGAGGCTGAAAAATGAATGTATAGCATGATAATATACCACCGCAGCCAGAAAAACTTGTACCGGTACTCTGAGTAGATTAACCTCTTCTGCCGTGTTCAGCTCCAGCTGGCTGGCTAGTAGATCTGAGCTTGATAAATGGGAGTTACTATGGATTAGAGAGAGCTAAGATGAGGATGGGGACAGAGCTCGAGGGGGGGGGGGGCACGATGCATGAACGCAAGGCAAGCAATCAAGTGCACAAGCAGGGCAACATGGAAACCAAGGAAAGTGGTGAAGGCAGGAGGGCAGGGAGGAGCAAAGGAGCAAGACTAGCGGAAGAGATCTGAGCTTGATACTGTGCGGTTAGAGTGGACATGGAGCCACTACAGTGAACCGGTACTACGGTGTGCCATAGGCTCTTTCGCGACTAAAAGACCCTTAATCGACTTCCACGATCGAACATTCCACGATCTCATGAAGTGCGCAAAGACACCAAGAAGCGTATCTGTTATCAGCTTTGGACAGCAAAACTAACCATTGGATTTGAAAAGCACCCTTTACTCGATCTTCAGGTGCGGATGGAGATGGCGTGGAAGAGGAAGCGGAGGACGAGGCAGGGGAAGAAGAAGCCGCTGCAGCCAAGGCAGCCTTTGATCTCAAGGCATATCAGCTTTGATGCCAAGCCCATGATTAATTAAGGTCATCAAAGAAGTTAGAGCATTGGCAAAACTTGGATTGAAGGAAGAAAAGGAAATGGTGGAAGGTGCACCAAAAGCTGTCCTGAAGGATATTAACAAGGAACAGGCAGAAGAAATGGCCAAGAACTGGCCAACAAACTGGAAGATGTGGGTGCTACGGTCTAGCTAGGTCGTGTAGCATGTAGATAAAATGCAGTAAGAACAGCTATCATAGAACTTGTAGCCAGCTAGTCAAAACATGTCCATCAGCGAGTACACGGAAGAAAACCAAGTGGCCAACAGCAACCTCCCAGTCTTTTGGCTGGCTGCCCAGAGCTACAGGTAGCTAACGAAGGTAGACCCTGCATTACATGTAGTGTGCTATCTGTATACGGAACCTTGCGAATCCAATCGCGCCTCCTTCCATTCCTTTGTTGTTTCCGTGGATGGCATGCTGGCCCCCCAAGCCAAGATTCTTCTTCAATGCCTTGCTTCTGCGGCTGCCAACAAAACACAATTCTCCTACTCTCAAATGATGTTCTTCATGCAGACCCGCATCTCTATTGCCCTAGTGAAAGCTGCCCATTTATGTCTTCGCGGATCCCGCAAAGCCAAACCCTTTGGCCCCCGTACTGGTCCTCCATTTCTTGCCCCTGATCCCACGGAACCTAGTCCTGAATTTCGCCTCTTCTTTGCTTAAGCCTGGCCCTGGCTGGCTTCGGTAGATAATCCACCTACTCTGACCTCACCAACTGACAGGTTGGAGCTAAGTTTAAGCCGGCAGCGCGGCTTTATCAGAAAATGCTAAGACAGCATTGGACCCGGTACCCATAGGACAACACACCAGATTCTCGACACCCGGCAAAGAGTTTGACCTAGCAGAGTGCTTTGCATTCCTCAGAAACCATTCTTCTGCTTATATGGAACCCACCATGGCGACCTACAAGCAACGAAGAACCCAAGAAATGTCAAAGGAGCACCCTGCTTCTGCTTCTGCTCCTGCTCCAGCTACCAGCAGCAAGTTCTTGTTGGAGCCTGTGTCGGCCTATACCACTGGCAGCAGGTTCTTTCTGGAGCCAACCAAAGGAAGTTCCAGGCAGCACCTATCCACCTTGATTCTCATGGCACTGGGTATCGCTGCCACGCTTCGCCTCTTTTTTCACCAACTCCATTGCGATGATTCCATCTTGCTGCGCAACCTTGCTAGCAGGTCATCCGAAGAATCTTGTGTTTTGCCACCTCTCCCTCCCATTCAGACACGCCAAGACATCGCACTGGTGTTGGAGCAGATGAATTTCACCACAGGTATTGAAATTGGAGTCCAACAAGGATTATTTGCTGAATACAACCTCAAATTTTGGCCATCATGTCGAAAGTACAAACTTGTGGACCTTTGGAAACAACAACCGAACTACTTTGATTCAGCCAATTTGGATAACTTAGTGCATGAGACCTTTTACCAGGCAACCAAGGAACGTCTCAAGCCATGGGAGGGATTTACAGAATACTACCGAATGTACTCCAGTGAAGCTGCCAAACTCATTGCCAAGGAGGGTGAACAGGTGGATTTTGTCTATGTGGATGCCAGGCATGATTACTGTGGTTGCAAGGAAGATATTGAAATGTACTGGCCTTTGGTCAAGCCAGGAGGGATCCTTGCTGGACATGATTTCATGGCAAATTATGAAGTTGCACCACAGGACTGGTCGGTTTGTATGGATGGTTCAATTCATCCTGAAGCAGTCAAAGGTGCAGTCATGGAGTTTGCGAACAAACACAACCTGCCAGTGGGAGTGACATACAGAGAAACCCATTGGAACTCTTGGTGGATTCGCAAGCCACTTTGCTGAAAACAACTCCTATTGTAGCTAGTTGTTTACCGGTATGTACAACTAAGGAACACAGTAAGTCTTAGCAAGCATACCAGTTGGAGCAGAGAATTTCCTGCTAAACATGCGAAAGCAAGACCCCATTCCACCGTGCCATTGCCCACATATGCGCTCATAGAATGACACAGCAGGCAGCCTGCTGTTGTTCCTCTTGATTCTTCTGATCCTGTTGTTGTTGAAGCTCCGCTTCTGCTTCGAGATTGGACAGAACATCAATGGCCGTCGCGAACGTTGCAAGCTTCTCCAGCTCGCGGGCAGCAGAATCTTGTCGCGCTAGTTGACTTGCACGGAGGTCTTTGTTGCCTTCCTCTACATTCTCACCGACATCAAGGAGTTGCGAATTTCTAGCAGGTGCCTTGGTCCTTTTGCTGGAGCTGATTGGAGGCTCGTCATCATCCAAGTCCGAATGAGGGTTCTTCTTTGGCTCTGGTGTTTTTGTTGTTGGATCCTTCGATTCCGGGCTTCTTTCCGGACCAGCATCCTCTGAGTTTCTAGAAGTGATGACTTGGGCTCCTGACTTGGAAGCATTGTTCTTGCTATTGTTCTTTGCTTTTGTTGTTGCTGCTGCTGTTGCTAAAGACTTCAAAGGCCTTTGCACTGCCTTCCTCCTTCGCATCATCGCCAAACACTCCAAAGTCAGGTGTCACACACGACGTATCCAGATTAGCTGATTCATGCAATATTTCATCTTGGTTCTTATCAAGACTTCCAAAGACCTCATCAATGTTCATGCTCTCGTTGTGAGGCGCTGTACTCGGGATCTCAATGGATTGACGACGCTGCATTTGATCAACGTGGCCAATGGACCTCCTGTTGTACGATCTGTCGTGACTACTATTGTATCTTCGGCTGGATCTGTCGAGATGACTGGGGCGAGGACGCATTTCCTCTGCCGATATGGAACGTCTCGGTGGTCCTCTCCTACTGGAGCTCATTCCCATTGGTCTGGACCGCCGCCGTTTTCGACGCTTCACACCTGCTAGCTTATCCCGCGTCTTGCGCCACTTTTTCCAGTCAAAGTATCCAATCTCAGTAAAGTACAAGTCGTCTGCCTGTGACTTGGGCATGACCTCCAAAAGTGCCTCCATGTCCGTTTTGGATGGTGGCGACGAGACAATGGATTTGTCGGAGCTCCCCTTCTCCTTCATGCTGGATCGGCTAGATTTGCGGCGATTGTTGTGGTTGTCTACACGTTGCTGACTCCCCCCGCTAGAGTCATTCTTCATAGTGTTGTCCATCATTCGTTCCGGCATGCTAGCATTTAGATCGCTCGGTCTTTTCTTTTCAGAACGTCTTCTGTCCTTTTGACTATCACGAGGGCGTCCGCCACCACCATCGTCACCCAAATCCATCCCCACCGGCATGCTGGCATTCATGTCTGTTCGCCGTCTTCCCTTTCGGCCATGATGATTGTTGTTGCTCTGTTTGATATTTAGTGGATCTTCACCACCGCTGACACTGCCAGCGTCCAAACGACTTGGCATGCTAGCATTCAAATCTGAGCGACGTTTCCCTCTATTGTGAGTCTTGCTCTCGTTGTCAAGCTTCTTGCTTCCATTTTTAGGATTGCTCTTGTCATTTTTAGGATTGCTTTTCTTGTCATCAGCGCTTGTTTTCTTTGTGCTGCTGGGCGGACGCGGTTTTCGCTGGCTCCGACCTTCCTCGTGGGTGTGGTGGTCTAACCGGTCGGGCATGCTGGCATTCAGATCCGGTTTCTTACGTCCTCGTCGTGGTCTTTCACGGCTTCCACGACTTGCATGGCTTCCACGACTTTGGCGGCTCCCACGGCTGCGACTGCCCAGGCTACCCCCACTCTTATTGTCGTCTTCCACAAAATCCAACCGATGGGGCATGCTGCTGTGAAAATCCTGTTTCTTGCTGGAACGGCGTTTGTTGCTGTTGTCGCTGTTCTTTTTATCACCGGCTGCACCTTTGTTACCAGCAGTACTTTTATCACCAGCAGTGCTTTTATCACCAGCAGTGCTTTTATCACCAGCAGTACTAGAATCGTCTCTCTTGTCGCCGTGGTGTTTATTGTTGGCAAATGGCAGACTCAAGCCACCAGGCATGCTGTTGTTGAGAGATTTCATAATGCGGGAGGGCATGCTCTCATCATTGTCGTCACTAGTAGAGAAATGTTGCAAACTCTGACTCATGGCTTCCTCGTGATTCTTTTGGTTGCTGTGTTTTGTTTCGGGTGGGTTCATAATCCCCTCCAAAGTGTCTATGAAAGATCCCTTTCGGTTCTGGGGGTGTCTGGTCTTTTGTCGTGGCATGGCGGTGCCTCCATAAGGCGCTTCCTTCTTGCTGCTGCTGCCACTACGAGATTTGTGGTCCTTGCTGCTGCTACTAGATTTGTGATCCTTGTGGCTCTTTTTCTTGCTCGCCCCTCGAGGCGAATTGGTTGGTAATTTGGGCTTGCCTCCTCGCGTTGGATTTCCAGGTAATCGTTTGGGTGAATTTGGTGGACTCCTTTGTGGACTCCTGGGTGGACTCCTTGGTGGACTCCTCGTCCTTTCTTTTCGCTTGGTCTCCTCTTTTTTGGGTTGTCCAGGCGGTAATCCCGGTAGTTCTGGTTCTGGCTCTGGTCCTTCTTCTTCCTGAGGATTTGACGCTTTGCTCTTGTTAATAGAGTTGTCTGTTTTGCCACTGCTACTACCGACATGTGCCTTGGGTGGCTGGGTCTTTTTGGAAGCATTCTGTAGCGGGAACAGCACATCGGGAAACTCGTTAGGCCCCGCATCGTCCCCAGCGCTGCTGTCACTGATTTCACTGCCACTGTCGTAGTCGTCAGCAGTAGAGTCGAGGTTGGACCCTGTCATGTCAATAAGAGCTTCTCCCAAATTGTTTCTCGCAGCAAACTAACACAAAAGATGACCGTCCAACATTTCGATGATGCTGCCTCCAGGCACCCTTATGCTTCGATACCGTACTGAGAAAATTATATGCAGATTCTATCGCCAAGGCACTGCTTTTAGTTTCATGACTAGCTAGCGAGCTTGTCCTGTTCCTGCCCAACCAGTTCCGAGTCTCAGTTGAGAGATGATGTGGGGGGTCGATGGCTGTGGCTGAGCCTTTCCCAGTGGTTCCGGTTTGGCATGCCAAAGAAGAAAGCTGTGGAAAGAGATTGTGGTCTCCAGTCTTGTAAAAGCTACTTAGGGTTTTTTACCGCTACGACCTTAGAGGCTTAACTGCGTCAGCTGCCAGGTTTACTCCTTTCTTCTTTCACCAGGATAAAGGATCTCCATTGCATATTTAATATGCTGTGAACTGGTACCAGTACCACTGTTGAAGACCAACCCAAAATGGTACGGATACGCCTCAAATAAAAAGCTGCACGGTACTGAAAATAGCAGCACCCCACAGGAGTACATGTATGTTGGAAAGTTGGAAAACTTGGTGGTGCCTCTGCGAGCAAAATCCATCGACACGGGTCCGTACCGCTATTACAGTCCAGTATACAATACACCAGTCACGGAACACCTGTATGAGTGGTCCTCATAGTCGAGAGATGGAAATTCTCTGATTTCAAAGCAACAGTGCTTACCAGGCAGCGCCCTAACTAATAGGAAAGCATGAACCTTTGTTGTCCGTTTCTGCTTGTTTGGGGCATACCGGTAGCCAGTCGACAATTGGACGGAGTGAACCATGGAGGCTCAAGAAATGCCATTTTGGCGAGGTCCACCACCATGTCAATTCTATCTCCCTCGACAGAAGCTGTAATGAAGTGAATTGCTTTTTGCCAGAGCGTCGTCTTGCCCAAACCCTGATGACTGTGAGCCTAAAGCTTTTTTACAAGTGGGATTGCGGTCATACTGGGAACTTTAATTATCCCAGTCACTCTTGAAGCGTGGGAGTGAAGAGTCAAACTTTTTCACCTCCAGGTACCGTACCTGTCAGGCGTTGAATCGATGGAGCTTGTGGTGTTGCCACTGCTCTAGTACGGTACTGTAGTGTCTCAAGTTGACACAACCGTCGAAAATGAAACAACCAAGCGTGTGGTTCCGCCTAATTAACAGTTCGGAAGTATTGTACATGTATAGCAAGGGTGAGCAAATGGTTTCAACTTGCTTTTCGCATTCCCAGACTATTTTAAAAAATAGCCCAGTCTGCCAAGGACTGCCTGAATTGCTGCCCCAGGACGTCCAATTTTATATACTTAGCTCGATAAGCTACTTGTACAGTTGCTTTCTATGCTCATCTTCCAAGTTGCCACTTCGTTCTAAAGAAACAGGATATTTCAACGGTTTGATTCGAGTAACTAGGTTGTACAGTATGTCTATGAACATTTTTACTAAAGCACCAAGAAGGAGGAAATTCGAACGTCGAATGTCAACACCGCTACTTCGTCGTTGTCGACAATGTAGATGTCTTCTGGGAACCCATAGTCGGCGTTGTAGGTCACTTCGACGTATGGAGCCTTGCGATCAAGAGCCGTTCGAATGCGTTCAAAGAATCCTTCCATGAACTGAGGGTGCCAAGGCTGGATCTGGTTGCCACGACGATCATGCATTGTCACCTGTCGACCATGAACCGTCACAGACAAAGGAAACTCATAGTATTGTCCCATGGAGTACTCTGTGTATTGGTAAGAGTATGATTGAATATTGTGAGACCTCCAACGAAGATTTGCGTCCACTGCTTGTTCCAGCTTGCTGGGGGCAACTTGGTTTTTGTTTTGCGTGCCAATGACAGCAAAGTTGGACACTTCCACATGGTAGAGGCCGCCGTCTTCCATGTCCATCAAGATGCTCTCGGGATAACCATACTGAATATTGTAACGAGCAACAAGCTCTAGCACATTGTCGCGGTCAAGCTGCCTCTCGATGGTTGCAAACAACTTATCCATGTCTGGTGGGTATGCCCCGGGGACATTTTGCTTGTTGCCATCAATTGCCGTAGTTTCTTGTCCATCTTGGACTTTAACCCTCCACGGATAGACCGTGTTTGCCGGATCATTTCCCGTCCCACTGAGCTTGTAGTATTCAAATTCATAGTTGTCGATCCCTTGGGAATCCCAGAGTATCTTGGCTCTATCGAGAGCGTCTCGTTCCTGCCAGAACAGATCCGGTGGGCTTTCAGCCATTGCCACTGCGTTCTTGGCGACAAGCAACACAGACATGCTCAAGATGTTGGAAATAGACTTCATTGTTTTAAAATGTAGTTTGTATCGATTTGTTGTGTGGTGATTGTGGGATTTTTTATGAGACAGCATTGTACGGTCTTGAGAGAGCGAAGAAGGAACCAGCTCTGAGAACAAGCAAGGAAACGCCAATGCCAAGCAAGCTCGCTGTGAAGCATGACTCGATTTTGAGTCCCTCTTCAAGAAGGACTTAACAAGTTGCAATCACAGACCGTGCGCCACAGGGCAACTCCCACGTATCGGTGCTATTTCTGCAGCGCGGGAAGTTGGGCAGAACGCCAAACAACGCAGTGACCAGTCCTAACCATACCAAAATGACGGCACCAACTTCGTCTTGTTTTCTTCTGTTCGACATCGTCCCAAAACACCCTGCAATGTAAGGGCTACCTCGACATTCTGCGTGCAATTTCTAAAGAGAACGAAGGAAAGGGTGCGCAACCGTCCCTCAAACTCCATCCTGGCCCAATTTTGCATTTCAGGCGTCGAAGACGGAAATTGTGTTCACGGGTGTCAACCAAAATGGACGACAACAGGCATCAATCAATACCAAGACTCATGGTTGTTGAGATTCTAGGTGTTTGGCTAGATCATCCACTCGGTCCCGTGTCGGTTGTTGTGGTTGGTCCTTCCAGTTATCTTTTCGGTCCCATTCCTCGACAATGGCTTGGGCAATGTGCCTACCCCACAATTCATATCCCTCGTCATTTGGATGCACTCGGTCGACTGAAATCAGCGGAGACCGATGCAAATGTTGCAACGGTCCCTGAATATCTGGGCCAAATGCATCGTACGTGTAGGTGGCCTCTTCTTCTTCCACGTCGACCGTCCACATATCGTAGTATTCCTTCATGAGTTTTTCGAGCTGCTCGAGACGCGCCTTGTTGGTGAGCTCAAACAAGACTTCTTCTCGGGAGCTGGCTTCCCATAAGGGTCCACGCTTGTTGGTGAAATCCTTGATGGTTTCATCATTCGGTGCTTCCAAGAATAGAACCGGTGCCGGATATCGTTCGGCTAGTTTCTTCTTTTGATACTCCATGAGCCTGATCATGGGCTCGGCAAAGAAGGACAGAGGGTAGATTGGTTCATTGAACATGGGTGCTGCCGGGAAAACTACAATGGGATGATGTCGACGCCTTGTGTTGTCGTCGTTACCGGAATTTTGGTTGGATTCAGGCTCCCCGTTGTTGACTGATGCCTTGGCATCACTAGAGTCTGGGGGTTTCGGGTCGTCCTCCTCCTCCTCTCCATAATTTCTCATTTTGCCCTGGAGGGCTCGCATGATACCCCAGAGATCTCGTTCGAACCATGCACCTTCACCAGCACTGGGTTGTTTGTCTTCCTCCTTGGCAGCGTCCGGATCCTCCGGCAGTGGGAAAATGAGATATTTCAAATCATTGAAACCCGTAATGACAACGGCAACATCGTATTGTGCCACCAAATCGGGTACCACCGCGTTGCGTCGTTGCGGTAGGACGACGGCAGGTTCGGGTATTCGCCTGGCGATTGTCATTCGTCTCCGGATGGACCGTCCAATATTGCCTAAATCTTCCAGATCCCTGCGAGCCACCGATCTGGTTTTATCCCACCATGCTCGGACCCTTTTGCCCGGTCCTTGTCGCTCTCCTTCTGCTTGTTGTCGTCGTTGTTGTTGCTCTTCCCTTTCTTCCTGTTGCTGCAATTGCAGTCTCTTGTCCCACCAACCCCTCAGTTCTTCCATGACGTTAATTTTTTCTTCCTCGCTTATTTCGTTTGTTTCTTCTTCTTCTTCTTCTTCGGCCAGCAGCAATTCTTTGACAATTTGGGGAGAGGACAATCCTGGTTCTCCCATACAGGTCCAGTACACGGCTCTTCCGCCCAATGCACTGGACAGAGTTTTGGCAATGGCCTCGGGTAACACTGGAGTCCCCGATTTGGTCACTCCCACTCCCGCCGCCAGAGAATCTCCCACAATCAAGAGTCGAAGGGGCTCTGGATTCTTAGTGCTGTCATCGTCGCTCAGGAGGAGAGATTTCACCCACGCCGACGAGAAGGATGCCGGTCTCCCCGGGGTAACAGCCACCACGGCACCCGAACAGGGCATTTCGGGAAAAGGGGCATCCCGATGATTCCGGCGAAATTCCTCTAGTAGTAAACTGGCCTGGAAAATGGCCACAAAGGGACTGGCCACTGTGATACCCACGGCACTCCGAACGGCGTAGCGGAATACTTGCTCTCGAAAGGCGTTGGCACTACGATACGGCATGATGCTTTAAATATCCCCAAGATGATGATGAATGCTCTTGTAGTGGTCTTTCCAGTGCACTGGCAATCGAAAGCTCCCGGAAAGTCTTTCGGGGAGATTCCAAGAGAGTCGGTACCAGTTAGGAGAGCAAGTGACTCTCTCCGTCGCTTCTCAGGCTCAGCTCCTCACGGGCCTCCTTTGTCACTTATCTAAAAGCAAAGCTCACAAAACTACCGGTAGCCCCTAGCTAGTAGAGTGGCTGGGGGTATTCTCTTTTTCCGTCATGGTCTATTGCTCTAGACTAGCTAGCAAGGTTCGCAAAATCCAAATCCAATCCTTTCTGTTGGCGGCAAGACGGCAAAAATCTTCCGAGTGACTCGTCACTCGGAAGATTTTAGTCGAGTCCAGTCCAGAAAAGCCCTCTCCCTATTCGACTTTGGTTCACCCCGCCCGTGAATCCATGTTCAGCAATTCTTGGCTTGACGGGAAGCAGTTGCATGTACCTAGTAGCCAGTACAGTACAGACCATGGTAGCAGCTGTCAAACCAGAAAGCATTTGCTGTGCAAACAGTGCCGGGAAAGTTGCAAGTTGTTTTATCTTTCCACTTTGCACAAGTCTCGTGAAAGTTGAAATTGTTCTACAAGTCTTGTGGAGTTCTGGAACCCCATTGGAGCAGGAACGTTTACATGTACAGTACCGGTACCAGACTGTGCCAACAAAACGATTCGACATAATATACACACTTTCTTTTGCGTACGGACAGTCTCGTAAGAAGACTCTAGGTATTTAGCGTTTTTAAGGTTGGCAAAACATCCGTCGATCCTTCGGGACTTCCAATACCAGTAATAGTTCTCAACAACGTCCTCTTTCTCTTGCGATTGACCCAGTCACTGACTGGCTTCTCGTGGACAGCAGTTGCCTCAACTGACTGAAGATTTTGGAGGACAAACCGTTTTAGTTGATTCGAAATTCGAAGTGCCCCACGTTACTCGCCGCTATCGTTGGTAAGATCGAAAAACAAAGAGCACACCACCACTTGCTTTTCCCTGCTTGGGACACGAATGCTAAAGCTTGTGGTGAAGGACTTGAAGCCTGAATGAACAAGGGATAATCGCAAGATTGTGGTGGCCTTTCCGATCGATCACTCCCGGGCAAAAAATGAGAGGGTTGCAGTCATGCATGACACTTGGGAATGAATCGGGTCGAGTGAGTCGAACCAGTCAGTTCACACTCCAGGTTTCAAGTGCTCGCTCCGATCTTTGCTCACAAAACGCAAAAGCAAAAAGCATAAAGCAAACATCAAAACACAACCATCTAAACACAAACACACAAACAGCATCAACTAAACAACACATCATGTTTATCAGACAAACGACTCTATCAGCAATCGTTTCTACAGTGGCACTTTCCTCGATTGGTGCAGATGCCTTTGGCCTGCGGGGAATTTTCCACCATGCAAAAGCCAAACAAGAAGAGCCCTCCACTGCACGAGTCTCCATCTATCTACCTCCAACCAAGACATCTCCGCAAGTAAGGTCAGATTCCTGGATGTCCACACTAGTAAATGATGATTCACTATCCGAAGAAGAAAAGCGTCAACTTATTGGCATGGCCTCTCTCTACTTTGGAACGAACGGCACAAACTGGAATATTAGCACCAACTGGCTTAGCCACGATGTCAATGAATGCGACTGGTACAATGAAGCATCACCAGCTTGTAGCGTCAATGATACCTTGATTCAAATGAGCTTGAGTGAAAACAATCTGGTGGGGTTCTTGCCAGCTGAGGTCTCGTACCTGGGAAACCTCCAATTGCTGGATTTGTCCCAAAACCACATTCAAAGTGAAATTCCCAGTTCCTGGCAGAGCCTGGAAGATCTTATGGTGTTGAATCTGTTTAACAACACTCTCACAGGATCCATCAATGGGAACCTTGCTTCTCTACCAAATTTGACAAAATTCAATGTGGGACACAACAACTTCACCAATTCCTTACCATCTGAAATCGGCCTCTCCAGCAGCCTCGTTTTCTTTGATGCCGGTCAGAACAAGTTGAATGGAACTATTCCAGCTATCATTGGCAATGTGTCCACATTGGAACACCTCATGCTTCACCAGAACAACTTCTCAGGTTTGGTCCCATCGGAAATTGGTCTGTTAACCAACTTGCATACACTCTGGATATCTGACAATGTCAAGTTAGAAGGGACAGTGCCAAATGAGTGGGAGAATCTTGTGAACTTGACCTCTCTAAACTTGGAAAATACTGGTTTGAGGGGAACCATCCCTACCAAGCTTTGCAATGTTCCAGACCTGATCTTCACATGTGGCTTTTTCAATTTGTGTGGATGTGGTATCTGCAAGTGTGGAGACGCACCGACAGCAGCTCCATCGGTCACCCCTAGCCATTCTCCAAGCAGTTCCCCTTCTATGGCCCCATCAAGATCACCATCAAGATCTCCCAGTAGAGCTCCCTCCGTGGCTCCTTCGCTTTCAGAGTCCCCTTCCAATGCCCCTTCCGTGGCTCCTACTTTGTCAGAAGAGCCATCCTCTTCTCCAAGTGGGGCTCCTACTTTGTCGGAAGAGCCATCCAATGCCCCTTCTGTGGCGCCTACTTTGTCAGAAGAGCCATCCTCTTCTCCAAGTGGGGCTCCTACACTTTCTGAACAACCATCAAGTCTTCCCACTGCTGCTCCGTCACCGGCACCTTCAAAATCAAGTACTTCTGCTCCTTCACGTGAACCTACCAAAGAACCCACCAACAAGCCTACATCACAACCTACAGTTTCTACATCCAGCCCTACTGAAGAGCATACACTACAGCCTACTGTGCCTGCACCAACTCCAACAACTGAACCTACATCTC